>CAIGRO010306169.1:0-10818 GCA_903798355.1 Fraxinus baroniana | reverse complement strand
TTCTTGGTGTATTCTCCATTCAAACTTCAACAAACTATCCTATAAAAAATTTGTTGGTAGTATATTTAAGTGGATAAATACTAGCTAACAAGTAAATTATTGACAAATAGTGTATATGTAGCACTGAACCGTATTTACATGATAGATATCGTATATGCAAGAAAGATACCGTATATACAAGATTGATACCGTATGTGTAGAGATATCGTATATGCAGGACAGATACCGTATGTGCAACATATACCGTATATGCAACTTAGTGGATTTATAATTTACAAATACCGTATATGTAAGTAATAGAAACACCGTATTCACATGTACCTTTTTAACAATTTGTAACAAAATAAAGAACAAATAATTTAAATTGAAATAAAAGAAATTCCAAATCAAGGCCAGTGCGAACACAGTTTTCTTAAACCAGATTCACCCTCTCATCGTACGTGCTTGAGGTTCAATTTGAGCATCTACTTCCTATGATACAATGGTAAAACTAGTAGATTTAGAGCGCTACAAATACTCATTTGGTGAACTGATTTGGTGTCTGAACAATACCACCTCAAATACTCAAACAGAAATTAAAATGTATGCAGACAGAACTCGAACTGTATGCAAAAAAGTTTCTCGTGTATTTTCAGAGGAATTCATGTGTGTAGAAAAGTGGAAAAACGAGACAGATAAATACTTGGCTCTTGAGAGTGTAACTTGCCCATTCACTTAATGGCAATTACTATGGGAGTTCCAACAGTTTCAAAAAATGAAAAGTCGGTTGAATAAGACAAAAATGTAGCAAAACGTGAACACTCCCAAGGAGCCAATTTTGCTCCTTTCGGTCTGACATTCATGTACGCAAGTCGCGCCGCACAAAAGTTCAACGTCCGAAACCTATTTAAAGTGGTTTTTGTTTTCATCCACTTCCTATGTGGGACAAACACATTTCTAATTTTCTCACAAACACAAACTCCTTTTAATTGACATACTTTGACATTTAATTTCTCATTCACCCGAGCATCAATTTTGGCAAGTAAATACATGATTTCGATGTATTCATGGAGGAAAACACAAATCAATCTTTATCTTTCAAAATAGCCAGATAGATCCCACTCAAAAATTATGCCAAAGTTAGCTACATACTCATTTTTTCCAACAAAATTAACTTCATCAATCCAATGCAATCTTTGAACCCAATTTGTACCAAAAAAAAAAAAAAGGCCCTCTCATGAGATAAATCTAATATGTGGGTTAGAGGACCAAAGTTGTGGATCAAAATCTTGCTTCAGTATTAGCCTTGAGGCTTGCAGGTTGTCTACCTTATGTCGCCAATTCATCAGTCATCTCCTTTGCTACGTCATCATTAGTTAATCCCTCATCCGTGGATTCCATCCCTAGCCAGTCCCTCAGTACAAATGGGATGAATGTAATCACAATCTCTCCCTGATATATATCTACCACCTAAATATGTTATCGACCTTACCAATGTTTTTAGGGATGTTGGCATAAAACTCCACTATGGTCTCAATGAATTTGCCTAAAAAGGTCAAAAATTTTATCAATTTATGGAAACCAACAATTTCGTCTAGTCCTATCCTTACAAATTCCTCAATCAGAACCTTAAACTACACAATAAACTTTTTATGTACAGTGAAAGAGACAAATATTATTTCATTGGACTCAAACAAGAAGCATTAGTTATGTGGAATAACATAGTGACGTCCTTTAGTAAAAGTGTCAAACCTAAATAAATCTGGTTCAGAATTGAGAGTCACTAGAACTCTGTAGGCTCCACCAGAATGCGTGGGTGGTCTATTTTGACTACCTAGTAATGGTGTATCAGACCATTCACCTACTTTTTGTTTACCATTTTGGACCATGGTCACCCTTCGTCGTAGATGTGGACAGGGACGGACCCATCATCCGACAATGGGGCATGGCCTCTCGTGCTGGATCCGTCGGAGTTTTAATACCGCATGGCACTGACGGGTGCCCGTTGCAGAGAGAACAGAGAAGACATGAAGAACTGAAGAAGAAGACCAATCATGTGTGCCTATTTTTTTTTAGGTTTGGCCCATTTGTTTTAGGCCGAGAGAATTGGGTCTTTTTTAAAAATTAGGCCCAAAAAATGAAACAATATTCATTACACACTTCCAGCAGCGGCTCGCTGCTGCCTGCTCGCAACGGCTTGCGGCAGCAGATCTTTGCCGCTAATTAAATTTTTTTTTCTTCCTCGAGTGGTGCGGTGGTGGTGGTGGTGGTGGTGGTGGTGCTATGGGTTGTGTTGTGGAAGTGCTAGTGGTTTGTTCGCTGTTTTTTTTTATTGAGTGATGTGTTGTGTGTTGGTGGATATTGTTGGCGGTGGTGGTCGTGTGGCGGTGGCGGCAACGTTGGTGATTATTGCTGGTGGTGTGTGATCAAATATTTGGTTATATGTGACCAAATATTTAATCTGTGACCTAAAAATTTTGACAATGTGATTGAAAAATAATTTGTGACCAACAAATGTGACTCAAAAATAATCTGTGACCTTAGCTCAATTGGTCAGGTCTTGGGTTTGCTCCCCAATNTGGCGGTGGCGGCAACGTTGGTGATTATTGCTGGTGGTGTGTGATCAAATATTTGGTTATATGTGACCAAATATTTAATCTGTGACCTAAAAATTTTGACAATGTGATTGAAAAATAATTTGTGACCAACAAATGTGACTCAAAAATAATCTGTGACCTTAGCTCAATTGGTCAGGTCTTGGGTTTGCTCCCCAATGATCACCAGTTCGAGTTCCCTCAGGGCCACTGAGGTGAGTACCCGACTGTAAACCTGATTTTTGAATTTAGAAACTTAAACACCATATTTTTAATTTTTTTCCCACTTTACTATCCAATTGATTTGAAATTCTACGAAAAAACCAACTCATGTCAATCACACAAAATTAGTGAAATTAAGAAAATTGAATCAATCATCACATTTTTGGGCAAACCTCCCATTCCAATCAATTTCGTAATCAGTTCAAAATTATCAGGATAATCATGAGACTTCCAATCAAATGTGTCACAATTAAGTTCAATTAATTTCTCAGATTATGAAGTACGTGTATGATAAGATCATCTAGACTAGTCAATCATAAACCATACCCTAATCAAAGTTGACACTTGTAGTGATTAAATGCGAAAGAGTATTTCAAACCAACCAATATCTAAAATTATCTCTGTAAATAGAGAAATATGAGTGTGCCAGGCATGAGCATGTATATAATTTTTTTTATAGTGTGTGATGCACATTTTTTAGGAAAGAATGATTTTTTTTTTTTTTTTTGTGATGTGATGGTAAATATATGGTTGAAAAAGAATGAAAAATTATTGATGTGATGAAAAATATTATTTTATTAAAAAATGTGTGGTTGAAAATGAGTAAAAGAATAAGAATGTAGCTCAAACATGGGCTATATTTCTTTTAAATGCTCATTTTATTGACTTTTTTTTTTCTCTTAAAGCAAAGTCTTTTGAATTCATGGAGTTTGACTTTCACACAATTATAGGGATAGACCTTTTCTCATGACTCATGTTCATTATCAAGGATCGACTTTACACACTCATGGTGGTAGATCTCTCCATTGAACTTACTGATTAATACACAACATATTATATTTTAGAAAGACATAGCTACTGACCATAGGTCCACACTCAAGTACTTGTCACCTTAAAGATGACAACCTAGTCAATAGATGGACACAATTAAACTACTCACAATGTCCTAAAAGTGTACTTATCTGATTATAATTTATCAAGAAATACAATGAGCACGATTGGATAATTCAATTCCATCTCAACAACTATAGACCAATCAAAAATTCAAATCATGTGACATTTGCAAGAGAAGGCCCTGTTTTTTTTTATATAAAATTAAATGTAAAAACATATGCAGACAGAGCAAAACACACAAGAAAAATAATGTACATCAAAAATAGTTTACTGTGTCAAGCATATACCTGCGATTTTTCGTAAGCTATCAAGTCTAATAGTATCTAAAGCATTGGTAAGTAAATTAGCCAATTGAACTTTAATATGTATATGTTCTAGTATAATTACACTTCTCTCAACTAAATCCCTAATAAAGTGGTGCTAACGTCCATATGCTTAGTACTAAAATGTTGTACATGATGTATGGAGATATTTATAGCACTAGTGTTATTACAAACATGGTAATGGAATGTTGATCAATACCATAATCAATAAGAAATTTCTTCATCCAAAGTAGTTGAATACAGCAACTATCAGCAACAATATACCCAGCTTCTAAAGTAGATAAAGATATAGAGTTTTGTTTCTTACTTAAATAAACAATAAAATTGTTATCCGTGTAGAAGCATCCGCCAAAAGTGCATTTCATGTCATCCATGTTTCCTACCTCATCGGCGTCCATATGCCCTGCATAATGAGAAATTGAATAACTAGTATACCATGGACCAAACCTTGAAGTACTATTATGTATCGAATGATCTGTTTCACAACTACTATTGCGATTCTTTTGGTTTAGCTTGATATTGTGCACAAACTCTAACACTAAAGGCTATGTCAAGACAACTTACAGTCAAATATAGTAGACTTCCCATCATGCTCCTATACAGGTTAGGGCTGACATCCTTGCCAGGGGCGGATCTAGCACCTAGCCAGCCCTCGCGGCCGCCCGTGCTGGATCCACCTGGAGCTTCAGTTGTCGTCGGGCGCCAGAGTCAGAACCTAGAAGCTTGAATAGTTGTATTGCAGAGAGGCGTGATTTGGAGAAGATGAACACGTTCCAATTTGGGTTTTTTTGCTTTGAAGTGTTGGACTTTTTGATTGGGCCTCTTTTTTTAAAAAAAAAAAAAATGCCCAAATCTTAATTTCAAAATCAGTTACCAGGTCCAAGCCCATTAAACTATTTACCAATATCCCGTCTCATCTCACTTTCCCAATTTCTGAACTATAATCTGTTTCGATTGGTAGGCACTTTAGTTTATCAAATTCAAGATTCGTTATATGATTATTAATATGTTTATTGTATTTTTTTTTCTTCCATTTTTGGTTTCAGTAGATTTGAGTAAAAATATAAGTCGTATAGTCCGTGCTTTACTAATTGCTTTGTTTTGGTCATCGATTAATTGGAATTTTGAAACTGAGTTTTGGTCCTTTTCAATTTGTGAATAGTGGTGAGAACTTCGGTATATACAATGGGAGGAGTGTGTTCTGGGGGGACGGTTAAGAAGAAGACGAATAATAAATCATTGGAGGTTGAGCAGGAGAAAATTTAGGGTTTTCAAGAAAGCTTAAGCCAATGGGGAGTTTCGGAAAGAAGAAAAATGATGATTCTTACGCATATCCTGATGAAATGGATGGTTTTGAGAAGGGACAGCCCAATCTATACGATTCTGGTTCAAGAGAAGTAAAGCCATCAACCCCAGCTAGAACACCAACAAACAATGTATTTCTTAAAAAATAAAATAATTTGGCTTATTTAAGAACAAAAAATTAGGGAAATTTAGTTATTAGTTTAGAACTGAGAATCGAATCGAACCCGTCGGTTCTTGATTCAGATACTCGTTCGAGTATTTAACTTAAAAAAAATCGCTAGGTTCAATCGGTATGATTTAGAAGTTTTGTCCTGTATGGATATTTAATGAAAGGTTAAAGATTATAAGAATTCAACAAAAAAAAGGTTTAAGAATACAAATTCTAAAAGTTGCTGCCCATTTGATCTTATCTAAGATATTTCACTAAGCATCTTAATTTAGCTATTCACCTTCTTTAGCTTGTTCTTCAGTTACCGTTTTTATTAATTTTAAAAAGCTTAGAGGGGGGTTTGGTGAGATTAAAATTAGATTTTTAATAGATTGTGATAAAAGTTTTTATTAACAATTACCAGGTCCAAGCCATAACAATTGTAAACTGAAAGTCTGAAATGTTATATTGGTATTTTGTTATGATTAATTGGAGTTATGTTCAATTTGAACATATATATTTGGGAGATTATTGGAGTTATGAATCTCTTATCATAGTTTTAATTAATGAATGTTAGTCTGTTATATGAATTGACTGCAAAATTGTTTATGTTCTCCTCTGTGTGTTTTAATCTTGTCTGCAATAGATTAGCGTTAAAACAAGAAAATGGGTGTTGTACAATTGATTTGGAAATGTGTTTCTTAGGAGACTAATTAATTGCTTACTTGCAGAATGAAAATAGAGCTTATTAGGCTTGGTTTATCACAAGCTAATAAAATCGGTGTGGATCATTTGTAAGAAATGTTAAAAGATGTCAAGATTATAGATAGATTAATATAAATGAAATAGTGAATTGAATCAAGATTAGTTATAGACACCTCTTAAGACACTTCTTGATGATAAACGATCCCGTTATTATGGATGTTGACGGTCAGCAAAAACGTTTGCCCTAGCTGGACTCGAATCCTGGATTCGCCCCTAATCCTTGCCTTGGTAATCTCTACAGATTTTCAGGGATGTGGCCATACGAATCCTAAATGCCTTGGTGTTTTGCAAGCCAAACTTCTTTACCAGGTTTTTCACTTACTTTGCTAGTGAAATGAAAATTCCAGCATGAACCTATTTGGCATGCAAACCCAAATAAATAGTTTAGCTCACCAATCATACACATTTCGAATATGTTTTGCATAAGAGTATAAACACGTTGGATTTTGTTTCAAATGTAGATCTAAACACAATATCATCAACATATATTTGTGCTACTATTAATCCAGATTTTAGGTATCTAATGAACAAAGTCTTGTCAACTCCCCCTATCTTGCATCATTTCTCACGTAAAAATATAATCAATCTTTCATATCAATCACGGGGAGCTTGTTCACGTATAATGCATTTTTAATTTTTAATACATGGTCAAGAAGATATGGGTCAATCTTTGTGGTTGCTCAACATAGGCTTTTTAATTTTAAAATTCCATTCAGAAAGGCACTGTTGACACCCATGTGATAGAGTTTGAATCCCATCTAACATGCCACAGAAAATAAGTATCTGATGGATTCCAGTTTGGCCATAGGTGCAAATGTTTCATCAAAATCCATCTTTTCAACTTGAGTGTAATCATATGCTACTAGGAATGCCTTGTTTCTGACTATATTGCCATGGTCATTTGATTTATTTTTAAGGGTGTGTTTGAGCCACATTATTTTGCAATTCATTGTCTTCCTCTGGTACGTCAACACGTGCAGTGTTGGCGTAGGATCATCAAGACTTGGTATTAGAAGTTCTGCCTTACTGTCATTTTCAAAATAAGTAGCATAGTTTTTTTTAGTATATTCAATCCGTTCTCCCAAATTCTCAACCCCAGGTCCCTGTGAATAAGAGGAGAAATCATTAATATCATCAATTTTAACATTAATGGATTCAATGGTGGTTTTGAGTCATCATTTTATAGACTCTATAAGTGTGACTATTTTTTGAGTAACCAATGAACACTCTCTCATCACTCTTAGGATCAAACTTTCACAAGTCTTCCATGTCATTTAATACATAAAACTTGCTTCCAAACATGTTGAATACTTGAGGTTTGTTTTCCTACATTTCCAGATTTCATAAGGAGTTTCTGAAGTACCATCTCTTAACAGAGAGTTTCTTACTGTTCAACAATACCCTAGCCATTTCTAGTAAGGACATATTCTTCCTTTTTACCACATCATTTTGCTCAGGGATTATAGAAGTAGATAATTCACAGAAATACCATACTCTTCACATAATCTAGAGAAATTAGCATTTTCAAATTCCTTTCATTATCACTCCAAATTCTTACAATTTTAGTCCCGCTAAAATATTTTTCAGTAATCAATTTTTGATATGAAAAATATGAATCTCTCAAAAACTTAAAAAGTTTTTCTCTTAATAAATCTACCCAAATAGACCTAGAGAAAACATCAACACACATAAATATACATTTTACCATTGAGACTTTCAGTCTGAATTAGTCCATCAAGTTCATATGTAGCACTTCAAGATTGTGAGAGGTAGTAAAATACTGGCCTTGTTTATGTACAGTTCTAGTTTGTTTACCTTTTTGGCATGAATCACATACACCTTCAAGTTTTCCCGTGAGCTTAGGAACGCTTCTTACTACATTGAGTTTCGTAAGTCTAACCAGGTCTCCATAGTTCAGATGTCCTAACTGTTTGCACCACAAGTCTGTAAAGTCAGTTTTGGAAACATAACATGAAATTTCAAATTAAAGTAGATAGCATTTATCATTTGACCTATTACCATGTATGACACAATAATCATCATTTTTCAGAACTTTGTACGAACTCTATGTGAACATGACCGTAAGATCATCATTAAAATGTTGACCTACACTAATCAGGTTAGCTTTCAAGTTAGCAATAAACAAGACATCATTTAGGATAGGGAATCCATCAATCACAATGATATCAACGACTTCAATTTTATTTTTAGCCCCATCTCCTAAAGTAACCAAACCACTTCCATGGCTCTTACAATTGGTTAGAATGGAATGATTACTTGTCATGTGTCTAAAGCAACAATTGTCAATATACCATAGTTGGACATAATGGATTTATATGCTATATTGATAACATAGCAGCTAGGATCACTCTTCTTACCTAGACTTTCCTTATTCTAGTATTAGGATTGTGTTTTATAGTACCACAAATAAGTAAAACTCTTTTAGTGACATCCTATTTCTTGTGAGATAAACAGCGAAGTGAATCATGTCCATACTTACCACAGAAATTGTATCTGACAGTGTGTTGATTCTTACCTTTTTGATTTCGAAAGTTATACTTTCCCTGATGGAATGATTTGAGTCAAGTTTTTGGAGTCAATCAGAATCTACTTCTTGTCTGAGATTTTATCTACTTATTTTACTATAGCTTTAGATGTATGACCTGTTGAGCTATAATATTCGATTTCTTTGACAAACTTCAATTGATTGGATTCATTCTCCTTTCTTTTTCCTTTATAGCCTAGGCACTCCTTGATGCTTGACGTTCTTTCATAATTGAGTACTTCACTTATGCGGACAAATCCGATGGTAAATTGCTTGACTCTTTCTTTGATATGATTTAGTTCAACAAGGAGCTTCATGACTTGAATTTTTCACTACCAAGAGTTTGGTGAGAGCTTCTTTTTCATCAACAATTGCATATCTTTTCTTCAATAAACTCCATCATGACAATAAGTATGATACTCTTCTCTTGTTCAGTTTCCAGATTCTTTTTCAAGATGGTGCATTCTGAACATAAATGACTTGGTCCAGCATGTCACTAGCTAGTGAGTTTTTACCTACATGAAACAATTGTAGCGAGTTACAATCAAACTCTAGGTTGATATCAATTATGTCCTCCTCGTCTGAGTTTGATTCTATGTTTTCATCTTCTCTTCATGTAATGTTCATTGCTTTCTTAAGCTGGGATCTTTAGTGTGTCAGTACATTTAGCAGCTATATGTCAAAATCCTTCACATTCATGACATTGAATACAATTTTGAGTTCTTTCCATCAATGAAGTTGGATTTTACCTTGGGTTGTTAAAGAATTTCTTCTTTTACTATGGTTGAGGCTTTAAATTTCTTCATTTTTATTGTTCTTCAAGAATTTCTAAAACTGTTTGGTGAGCATGACCATATGTTTATAACTTTTACTTTCTTTATCCTCAACTTCTTCCTCAACATTTTAGCTTTAAAGGAAACTCCAAATCATTTTTCCTTCTTTCTCCTATGGAAATGCAACTCGTAGTTCATCAAAGAATCTACCAAATCTTCAACCTTCATGCTTTCAATATTTTTACTCTCCTCTATGACGATTACTTTGGAATAGAATCTATTAAGTAGTGATCTAAGAATCATTTTTACTATCTTCCTCTCTAAATAATTTTTCCTCAGGTGTATGTTGAGTTGGTGATTTAACTGAGCTTGGTGTAAAAGTCCTTGAATTGTTATTCATCTATCATTATTAATTGTTCAAACTTAAGGGTGAGCATTTGAAACTTGGATGACTTCATAGTGGAAGTTCCTTCACGAAAAACTTACAGTACATCCCAAGCTTCCTTGGCCACCTTGCATATAGAGATTAAACGAAATTGGTTAGAATCCACAAAAGAAAAAATTGTATTTAAAACTTTTAAATTCCAACTAGCATTACTAAAATTTGTAACCTTCCACACTAAAGCCCCCATCCACCCTTGCCCAAGCCCAGCCTATGTAAAAAAAAAAAATGGAGAAATTAGGTTCTTTACTTCCTTTCCCCCAAAAAATTGAAAAATACACGTTACTTTCAAACTTTAGATTTAACAGTAAGAAATACGTTTCATTGGCTAGATCTCTCTTCTCTCCCCTCTCTCTAACCTCTCTCTAACCGACCCAAACCGCAACGAGCTCGTCGGGGGGTGGGAGTTTCGGCTCCCTCCTTCCCTTTCTTCCCCCTTCCGTCTCTTTTGTTTTTGTTTAGGTTGCCTGTGGTTATGGTGGTGTGTTGACGGTTTTTGGGTGGTTGCGGTGGTGTGTGGCGGTGTTTCAATTGCATGTGGTGGCTGAGAGTGTTTGTGCTTCGGTCAGTGAAGAAGAAAGAAGAATTATAGATGCGCCAACTTCATCATCAGCATAAATCTCAGTTTTTTCTCCTTTAAAGGAATCTCTTTCATCTCTTCTAACTTGGGGGTGAACGAGGAATTATGCATTTGATGTATTTTATAATGTCACTTTTTTAAATGTCACTTTTTAAGTGTTTGTGACTTTTTTCTATCACATTTTTTTTTATTGTATGTTACTTTGTTTTTTTAATTTGTCACTTTTTTATAAAAGTGATATTGTGTCA
>CAIGRO010306145.1:0-10263 GCA_903798355.1 Fraxinus baroniana | reverse complement strand
TTTGGTAATCACTTAATTAATTCAATTAAATTGATTATAATTGAATAATTGTGGATTTATTAAAAGTAGGGTGGGCTTTTAGAATTTTATGGGCCTAGACTTTGATTTAGTGATTTAATTGGGCTGATTATTTAAATCGACCCATCCCATTATTTATTTTATTTTATTTTTTATGTCTACAGCATGCTTCCATAAAAAGGGCTAGGCGTATGTTGGGTTGGATCGATTTTTTACTCAACCAAAATCCCACCTAACATGATCCGTTTGATCTAACATCAAACCAACCCAATCCAATTATATGTTTAAACCTAACCTAACTTAACCCAACTCAACATAATCCAAACCGATCAAGCTTGGGTCAGTTTGGTTTGGGTTGGTCGATTTGGGCTTGGATCCAATTCAAGTTGGCTCTAGTTGTTTTTTGTTAAATTTGGACAATTTTTTAAAATTTGAAACCACTTTAAAACTTTCATTGTTCTCAACATATACAAGGAATTCTTTCTAAAAAACAATGTAGAAACACGTTTGAAATTATGGAGCATTTTCTTTTTTACAATTTTTTTGAGATTCATTTATATCAATTCATGCTAGTCAGCCTAAGTAAAAAAAAAAAGGGACGTTCTCTAAGGTCTTTCTCTTGTTTTCACTATTGTGTGTATTTTGGTTTTTACTTAGGTATTATTATTATTTTTTTAATTTATCGGATTTGGTTGGGTTGGATTTTAATCATAACTCAATGCTCAACTTAATCCAACTTCAAATTTAATTTTCCAACCCAAATCCAACCCAATTGAAGGGTTGGTAAGTTTGATCAGTTTAAGGTGGTTTTTGCCCAATTCTACACAAAATTGTGTCTTGTTTGAACAGATCAATCTTGAAACTCATATGTTCATCTGAACTTTAGTTCGATCGAATTGTTCGTTGAAATTTAATAGACTCAGATAACATATTAAGGGTCGATATTCTATCTTAATCAACCTTAAGAAAAATATTACAATTCCTTTAGCTTCATAAATTTGAGAAAGCTTTAGCTTAACTTCCCACTAAACCACCAAAATTAAGATATGCATGAATTCGGGTCAACTACTGATTCTGAAAATACAATATAACTCGTTAAGAAAGTGATAGAGTTCCACCATACATTAAAACGTAGATAAACTTAAAGCACAGTCTAACTTACAAAATAAAGGCGACTACATAAAATAGTAGTTTAACTTGCATTGTTGACTATTTATATACAGTACTTGTTATGAAAAAAAGGCGATACCATTTGCTTTTATACTGCTTATTAGATTGAATTAATGAGAGTAATAGATGAAAATAACAATAAAAAAACCAAGTTTTAAGTGGAAAATTCAATACAAGATGAAAGAATACAAGTTTTTGTGTTTCTAACTTGTTTTAAATCACAATGAAAAGCCAATATAGAGTATATGTCAAATACTAATTATAGTGACACGTTCTTCTGCACACCATTGAGAGTGATTCAATAAGCACTGAAGTAATATAAACATGTTATAACTAACCATGTCTTCGATGACAAACCCTTTTGTCCATTTAATAAGAATGCCTGATGAAGAAGAAGTTTGTTTAGTTGGAAATGAGAAAGTAAAGCCAAGTTCCCTTTTTTCACTTGGTAAATGTTCAGAAACATTTTCTTCCATTTCAACAAAATCCTTCAGTGGCACCGTCATCTGTCTAAGCAAGGAAGGATTTGGGAATTTAGGTTTTCTCTTTCGGAGTAAGAGAATAGGGCTACGGAATGCCCAGTGAAAATGAAGTTTGTTTAACTGGAAATGAGAAAGTAAAGCTAGGTTCCATTCTTTCACTTGGTGAATGTTTAGAAACATTTTCTTCCTTTTCAACAAGTCCTTCAGTGGCACCGTCATCCGTCTAAGCGAGGAAGAATTTGGGAATTTGGGTTTTCTATTTCGGAGTAAGAGAAATTGTGGGTTGCGGACACAATTTAGAGAATACTTTAGATAAGAAATCAGAAGCTCAATCGAAATAACACAAAATAAACCACTATGGCATTATACCCAATTGCCTCCGCGCGCAACGAAGGCACGAGGCATGCCTCTGTTGCGGATGGAGGCAATATGTGCCTCTAGGGGTGTCCGTGGGTCGGTTCGGTTCGGTTCTGCTCGATTCCAGAATTTTCGGGTATTTAATAAATGGACCCGTCGGGTCCAAATATAATTAGGGAACCGTTCGGATTCGGTTCGGTTTGGTTCGGTTCCGTACCATAATTAAATTTTTTAACATTTACAGCAACACTACATAAATATAACTAATGACATTTCATTTGTAGCGTATACAAATTAACGTAGCCAAATTCAAAAATATAAAAATAACTAGATGTCGAATAACACTAATTCAATGCATACAAATACCAAAAAGTAGATATTAATACTTACCAATCGGGTTGGGACGGTTCCAATCGGGTTTGTATGTATTGTGTAACGTATACAAATTAACGTAGTCAAATTCAAAAATATAAAAATAACTAGATGTCGAATAACACTAATTCAATGCATTCAAATACCAAAAAGTAGATATTAATACTTACCAACTATTTGATTTAATCATCAACTGCTACTAGTTGACTTGTCATGGCAAAAAACTATACAAGAATTGAAATGATTTTATTTATTTAATTAATTTGTTAATTTATTTAGAAAAAATAAAATAATTTAATTAATTCAATAAAAACATTTTAAAAAATTATTTAATTTCGAGTCTCATTCGGTTCTTCGATTTTTGGTCTAGACCCAAGATCCAACCCAAACATTTCGATTATCGATTCGGGTATCTGTTCAGGTCTTTAACTTATGAAGAATCGCTCGATTTGGTTCGGTTCGGTTCGGATTCGGTTCGGATATTTTGGACACCCCTATGTGCCTCCGTGTGCAATAGAAGCACGATCCGTGCCTCTGTTGCTCACGGAGGCTATGCAAGGAGGCAATCCATGCCTCAATGGAGACACAGCCCGTGTCTCCATCCAGCATGGAGATTTTGACGGAGAATTTTTTTTTTAAATAGTGAAGGTATGCAGCACAAGATTTTTAATTCAATCAACCCAATTTGCTAGTTTAGGCCTAATTATACACTAATGGTTCATTTCGTCATTTTATTAAACACATTAAGTCCAACATATTTTTCCTAGGATTTGAAGAGATTAACTTCTAAATCAACACACTTTTTTTTTTATAATACAATGCTACCAATACCATTTTTTTCAACNGGTTCATTTCGTCATTTTATTAAACACATTAAGTCCAACATATTTTTCCTAGGATTTGAAGAGATTAACTTCTAAATCAACACACTTTTTTTTTTATAATACAATGCTACCAATACCATTTTTTTCAACTAACATTTTATATACAAATCCCAAATTCACCAAACAAAATCATTCAATCCCTATACTCAAGTTTCTAATCTAAAGCACGTCTTCTGCAATCTTCAAATTTCAGTAAATTTCACACAATCTTGATTTTGTCAATATGTCATTGCACCATTGAGTATGTAATTCTTGATTTTATGATTAATTTCACTTCATGAAATTCATCAATAAACATCATCAAATTCATAGCACACAGTAAATATTTCCTCTAAATTTGGTGGCATGAAACTGAGGCATCAAAATCCAAATTCCAAAAAGTCAATTCAAATTCGAAATGAGCTATCCAAAGTCCAAATCAAGCAGACCAATTTTCCGATCAAAAAATTTCGCTCACGTATACATCATATTAATGATCATTTACCTGAACGCCTTCAAAAGCGGCAGAGACACGAGTGGATGAGTAATCAGAGTCTAGCGTGAGGAGAAGGTAAATTGCGAGTGCGAAAAATGAGACTGCCATTGCTAGCAATATCGATATAAGCCAAGTACTCTGCCAAAATGGTGAGTTCAGATCAGAATGGGAAGACGAATTTGCGGACTCCCTGTAGACTATTCGGGTAGAACCCGATTTCTGGACGGAGGTGAAGGCGGCCGATGACACTGATTTTCTATGGACGAGGCCGTAAGATTGTTGGCGGAGGGAGCCACGATTGGAATCTTAACACGGTACCAGAGCTCCGATGGAGGATCTGAAAAAGAGGTATGGCAGTAGGTATGGTGTAGTTGTGTGGGAAAGGAAGAACTATGATTGTTGCATGCGCGTGAGAGAATGGTGGAAGAAGCCAAAAAAAAAAAAATTTGAATTACAACGACGGTAAATGACAACACGTGTCTCGTCAATGTATTGGCTCTTTTAATATGTAGTGCAACGGTCCATCAATTTCTAGAAGGCTGATGATATATTATAAAGTAACAATTGTTTCGGAAGCTCTCGCTCCAAGATTTTCGAAACCGTGATTTCTGGCTCAATTTCTTTTTACTTTTCTCTACTAAACAACTAATCAAACGGCTCCGACCCACAACAAATATATTCACCTATGGTTGCTTCTCAATTTTGCTCACAAAGAATAAGATATTGATGTTCATTTTCAACCACAAAGGCAGTTAAAAAAAAAAAACTAATGCTAGAAGGAACAAAGAGGAGGACGCAACCGTGTTTTTCTTCCACAAAGCCACACACGATTTTCTCTTTTTCCAAATCATAAACACTGAAAAAGGGCTGGGAGAATGGTAATATAATGAATCAATTATGTCACAATTTTTGGCCAAAAGAGGGGTTAAATGGGCAAGATCCAAGAGCCATCCAATACGCAAATATATGGACCGTGAGCAACATTAATTCTTAAACTACTTCCAACGGTCCATGTTATTTTCAGGTCGAGCCTTTAGACTTAGCTATTGGTAATCAGTTCACCATTGGTTGAAGTCTGTGAAAATTTATTCCGACGTTTTACATTATCGTCCGAGATTTATTAAGTATCGAAATCGAACAATAAAGATAGTAGAAAGTACCAAAAGTATTAAAGCAGGGACTGACTCCATGACGTGCCTAACTATTAGGTATTAGCCTATGCATCTGTAGGCTAAACACATTCAAAATGATGCACGTCCAATAGAAAGAAGCATGTATGTTCGTACTAGCATCCTTGGACCCATCCCTACCATGAAAAACACTTACAAACAGGGGTCAGCCCGAGGATTTGGAGGCTCTTGGTGATTAAATTACGTAGGACCGGCCCTGCTTTTGACGACAAAACTTTAACCTTTTTAGAAATAATTTTTTAGTAAGAAATTAATGTTAAAATCATATTTAATAAAATAAGTAACTTTAAAGTATATTTAACTTAATAATTTTGAGCAAAACTATACATGCTGGTTATAAACTAGATAGAAAAGAGAAGAAAATATATAAAATCAGAACTCCTTATGTATCTTTCATTAAGAATCAATGTCTCATATTTATAGGTTATTATGGTTAGGTGTACAATGATCATTTACAAATAGTAATTAANTTTTTTAGTAAGAAATTAATGTTAAAATCATATTTAATAAAATAAGTAACTTTAAAGTATATTTAACTTAATAATTTTGAGCAAAACTATACATGCTGGTTATAAACTAGATAGAAAAGAGAAGAAAATATATAAAATCAGAACTCCTTATGTATCTTTCATTAAGAATCAATGTCTCATATTTATAGGTTATTATGGTTAGGTGTACAATGATCATTTACAAATAGTAATTAACTTACATACTCCCCATTGAACCATTTCCATAATAGTTATCTCATTATAGACCTTTTTTTTTTTTTTTGGCAAAGATTCAATGGAATAAAGTACATCCAGATTTTAATATAAAAAAATCACTGTATCGAGTCATCCATATCTTATGCGTCAATGTCTTCAAAGACACCATATTTATAAAACTTTCACGTTGTTATAGCCTTTAAACAATACTGTCTGCATACAAGTTATTCATTTACGGTATGATAAAAAAAAAAAAAAAANATATCTTATGCGTCAATGTCTTCAAAGACACCATATTTATAAAACTTTCACGTTGTTATAGCCTTTAAACAATACTGTCTGCATACAAGTTATTCATTTACGGTATGAAAAAAAAAAAAAAAAAAGACAATTTTTATTGTTGTCCTCTTTAATTGTCATATATAAGTTGTTACATATGAAAGTAAAACCATAAAGTTATGTTGAGAATAAATAATTTGTAGATTATATAGATCCACATCTATAATATTTTTAGCTCTATTTTTGATATTCATTACACAAAAAATTTATCTCGTTAAAATCTTAATACGAAGAACTCTATGGGAAAAAAATTGAAGTGAAGAAAAAATAGTACATTATTTTTTTTAATTTTTTTGACTACACTGCAAAAGTTGACTCATTAAAGACCTTGCTAAGAAAGATCAGTGGGACAAAATCTTGATAAAGAAAAAAAGAGCATAATGTATATTTACTCTACTCATATAATATCACTTGTAATCTATATATTTTGTTATCTCCTCAAGTGTTGAAGTATCATGCATCATCATAACTAACTAGTCCTGAATCATGAGCAATTAGGAAGATACATTAATAGTACATCTATTGCATTTGGATATGGTACTTCATGGCCAACAAGTTATTCATTATTATATTAAGAACAAGAGATTGTATTTCACTTCAAGTGAACAACAAATAACCATCGAGTACCAAAAGTGAGTGTTATTTTTTGTAGGAAATCTCTTCACGAATATTCTATATAAGTTGATCAATAAACAAAATTTCAATTGGCTAAATGCTCGATCTTCTGGTCAGACAAAATTTAATTTTTCCAAACTCTTTTATCATTAGTTCCGTATAATGTAATTATCTACCTTTTAAAGTTATTTATGAGTTCCAGTATTATTTAAATTATAACAACAGCAATGATAAATTCATATATCAATAAACAAATGGGCATCTATGGGGGTAGATATTCACTAAAATGATAGTTTTTCATTATTCCACGTTGCAAAGTATCCATGCACTTTGATCGAATAAGTTTCTCGAAAACTTAGAGACCGTTCTCTTTATGTTTCAATTTTGTATTTTAAGTTTTGAATTCATTTTGGATTTTGTGTTTTGAGTGTTCATTGAGATTGTTGAAAATGTATTCTTTTTGACACTTTAAAAAATTGTTTTGAAAACACCAAAAATGCGTTTTGAAAATTTCAGTTTGATTATAACTGAAAACACTCGAAACGACAAATTTGTTGTTTTGAGTTTTCTTTGTAAATTTTTAACTCGTTTTTAAAAACGCGTTTTCGAAAATAGGAAAGATAACGTGTTTTCACTGTTTTGAAAAATCGAAAACAGAAAACGACTTAAAAACGGTAAAGAGAATATGCCCTTAAATTTTGTGCTTCTAATATTAAATCTTTTTGAGGATGTTTATATCTATAATATTATTGGTCATTCTAGATGGTTTTGTATTAACCATAACCACTATACATAGATCAAGTTTCATGCATTAATGCCATTCTAATATAGTATCAACTTTACATTTAAGAACATATCTATTAGTATAACGCTTTGCAAAAACCATTATATTAAAGAGTCGTGCATTTTGTGACTTCAATTTCTCATTTCATTTTTGTATAAGTACTATTAACTTTACACCTTTAGGTATTCAAATTGTATGTCCAAAAACTTTAGGTTTAAGTATGGATTAAGTCTTCATATTTTTACCAATAATTTCTATGTGACAAATTACTTGCATATCCCCGCTATCATTCATTATATAAAGTGCTACATCATGTACAAAAGTATTGGTGACATTTTTTTTTATTATTCCAATTATTTTTCTATAATGACATAACTTATCGATATATCTTTATTTTTAATATTCCACGTACCCCAATCTCTTCTGAGTTTTACAATTAATTATGTTCACATATTTTACACTCTCCAAGATTTTAATTTTTTCAATGGGACCATATGTATTAATCGCTCTCCATTTTTCATTTGGGATTTTTATCTAGAATCTACAATATCATGCTTTGGCATGCTAAAAAATTTCCAAATATATTGTGTTGGGAAAATCGTCTCGAACGCATGAATTGAGATATAATTAATGACGAATTGAAATAACAAATCACAAGAAAAAAAACAAGATTAAAGTAAAGAAGGAAAAGAAAAATTAGCAGATGAAAAGATATTTTCTTCAATAACAATGGAAAGAAAATTACAACAATTCAGCAATAATAACTTCTTCCTTAAAAAATTGAATAAAGAGTATACTATTTATAGGGAAGATGTCCAAACCCAAGATGGAAACAAGATAAAGACAAATAACGTGAAATAAAGGAAATAATATTTTTTCAAATACGTGTTAAGAAGGAAAAATATATTCCCAAAAATTCCAACCTAATTTGGGTCACAAAATCCAACAATCTCCACCCTGACACAAATTCCGGTTCAACGAACACAACTTCAAAATTTTTCCACCTGATAAATGACTCCGTCTATATCGAAATGAACAATCTCCTCAAAAAGTAATCAAAACTCTCTATCACACAAAAAAATATCTTCTTTTGCCCGGCATTCACAAGCGACACCAGAACCCTAAACCCAGATTCCCAAAATTCCAACATGGAATTGATTATTGATCAAATAGGATCGAAGCACATCCTGTAGCAAAATCCATTCCAGATGCATGATCAGTCTAGTATGTGAACACAGTGAATCCATTGTACTTGGTGGCAAAGGGAGATCACCTACACTCTCCTGAGCAATGTCCTGAACTGACTCAGATTCTGTCATAAGAGGTACTATACCAAATTGAGTTTCCACCATGATAGTGAACTTGCCCAAATGTCTCTTAACTAGTTCTGCGCTTCCTTGCAAGATGTACAACTGAGACTTCATCCGTCTCTCCAGTACAACCTAAGCACCCTTTCGAACCTTCAATGTTCCACCTCACCAGAGAATTTATATTCCTTTACATCCAGGGTACTTAGCGAGATGAGATTTCTTTTTAGTCTGGAACATGATGAACCTGATTAAGTGTTCTAATTGTCCCATCCTGTAACCTTAATATGACCCAACCGATCCCAGTAACCCGGCAAGACTGGTTGTTTCCCATGACAACTCTATCTTGCTTTACCGCCTCATATGTTTGAAACAACGATTGGGACACATGTGGTGCGCACTTGCTGAATCAAGAACCCACTCCTCGTCGTCTTGGACTCCATGCAGATACCACGGTCACCATCAAATCGCCGCCATCAGATAAATACTCGATAAAGTGAGCATCATCCGAATTAGAAGATTGCCCCCTATTATTTGCAACTAAATTACCTCAACTTGTGGCAATCCTTCTTGACATGCCATTTCTTCTTGTAGTGGAAGCAATACACATTGCTAAAGTTTTAAAGTTTCCTTTCGGTCTACCCCTTCGTCGATCACTACGAGAAACCAGAGCATCCACATCCCTAGATGTAGTAGCTCCAACCAGATGCTCCATCTTCTCTTTTGAGAATAAAACATCGTAAGCATCTTCAGTGGTCAATGTGTCACGACTGTATAAGATCGTGTCCCTAAACGACGAATAAGAAGCGGGTAGATAACATAGCAGGATCAAGACTAGATCCTCCTCATATTTTACCTCCAATGTTTCCAGATCTGCAACAATTTCCTTGGACACAGACAGGTAGTCTTCCAGTGATCCTCCTTTTGCCATGCGATGGGAATAAAGCCTTTGCTTTAGATGCAGTTTGCTCGTAAGACTCTTGGTCATGCATAACTGCTCCAGTTTCAACCACAAAGCAATCGTCGTTAGCAGAGCATTGTCCAAATCCATCTGCGCCAACACAGCCCCCATCTTTACTTGCCATACAAAGATTTTTTCAACAAGCAAACAGTTTTTTCAGGATCTCTCTTCTCAAAACCAATAGGTTGTTTCATATAGATTATTTCATCTAATTCACCATACAAGAAAGCAATTTTAACATCTAACTGGTCGAGTTCCCATTTAAATTGAGCAACAAGAGCAAGTAAGCATCTGATAGTAGTATATTTAGCAACATGTGAGAAAATTTTAATGTAATCAATACCCTCCATTTGGGTAAAACCTTTAGCAACTAACCTAACTTTGTATCTAACCTTTTTACTATCACCTTCTCCTTGCTTTACTTTATAGATCCACTTACAATCTATCAATTTATGGTCCTTGGGTTTGTCAACAAGATCCCAAGTATTATTCTTAAGAAGTGAAGTCATCTCATCTTCCATAGCTTCTATCCAGTTATGCTTATCTTTACACTTAATGGCATCTTCATACGAGTTTTGTTCATTATCAAATTGTTCTTGGTAAGT
>CAIGRO010306135.1:0-16598 GCA_903798355.1 Fraxinus baroniana | reverse complement strand
CCAAAGTTAATTGGACCTAGGGCATGACACTTACAATATGGACCGCTTTTTCTTAATGATGTTAACCTTTTAACTGATTGTAATTTTCGAAAGATTACTTGTTTGAACTAATCTATGAATCAAATAAGCAAATGACCCATCCAAATGAGGCCGTGGCAACAGTTCACCAAGAACGAATTCGTTCTTCACAAATTAAAACTCCAGTTACCTCTTCCAATCTTCAGAACTTTGAAGGCTATTGGTAAAACATTTTGTTGGTGTTTATATATATATATATATATATATATATTTTTTTTTTTTTTGCCATTTTGATACTTTGATCTTGTGGTTGATGAAAGAGAATCTTGGATTATGTAATTGATTTTCAAAACATTGTTCTCTCGAATGAAAATAAGCTCAACGAACAATAGGGACGAAATATGACTTCAATATCTATGATATGAAGTGTTTGAGGTTGTTTTGGATTATAAAAAAACCAAAAAATCGCGAACTAGAATTCTTCCACGTAATACGACCGCTTGAGTAGTCTCGAGGCAAACATCAAGCAGTCCTCTATTAAAATCGCTCGAGCAATCTACTTGTCGATTAGCGATCGATATTGACACTTCCTTGATCTTCTTGAGCCGTTTTTTATTCCTTCAAAACACACTCCCAACACTAGACATCTCAACCCTATTTACAACTTTGATTAAATGATATTGAAAAGGCTTGCTTCTCCAGGCTTTTTAGCCAGAGGGGAAAACAGGGGGCGTATTTGGCGTCCCCCCTATTGGATGGTCGGCTGTGGGGTGACTTAAAAGCTTGGACGTGAAGCAGGCCTCAATGATATTTTGGACATGAAACTTGTCAATACACTTTAGAACTAAGGCTCCATTTGATAGGCCGAATTTTTCGTGGTCTATTTTTCAATTTTTGTAGCATTTGATTGACGAAATTTTCTGAGAAAAATATTTTTCAACTTTCTAAATTTTTCACCTTTTTCAGAAAAATAATTCTTGATATTTTTGTGGGAAAATTTTTCCAACTTTTCAAATTTTTTTTGCAATTGGAAAAAATTCTAGACACAATAGTAAAAAAAATTCACTTTTATTGATAATTTCCATGCAAAACAAAGCCAAACGAATGGTATTTAGTATGTTTTTTTTTTGGCAATTAAAACAAATTTTAAACCCAATAGTAGAAAACATTATCACTTTAATGAATAATTTTCATAAAAAAGAAGTCAAACGGACACCAAACTTTCAATATTTTCTATGAAAAATTATATCAATCAAACACAATTAATTACAATTCCCAACAAAACAATGTCTAGAAAAACCTTTTTCCTGTAAAATATTTTTTTTCCACCCATTTTCTATATTTCAATCAAACAATCAAACGGATCCTAAGCTAAGCATTATATATTAATTCAAATCCCTTCCCAATGGCCCCAGAGATATGCACAACGTATACGCCAAATATGGAACAAAAAAGTCACAAATAATATGCACCATAAATGGAAACAAGCTGTAGTCAATTTATCGAACACATGGGGGGGCTCAAATCAAGCTGGCAAGCACATTCGCAACCAATCGTTATCATACACCAGTCACATCAACTCGATCACGAGGATAACATAAATAAATCAAATACATAAAAATATTAAACAAGATAACATTGTTTCTGATATCACCAACACTAATTAATTATACACTTTAGCTTATTTTATGGTTTTAATTATTATTTATGGTTGACTTAATTCACTAAACATTATGACAGAAATGAGGATCCCATATCATTTTAGTAATTAATTTTGTGACACATTGGCCTACTAGCATCATGTGTGGAGTAATTTTTTTTTTTTTTTCCTAGAAGGCTGAAAGAGGAGAAAATAAAACCCCTTCATATTTGCATTTCGAAATTGCCCAAGAAGAAAATGCAGGAATTAAATTCTGGTATATTACAATAAAAACATCTCCAACTAAGTACTAAAGCAAGAACACAAGGCAAGATAAGAGAAGGGAGGAAAATCCCAAGGAATTAACAATCAAACCTCTATACCAATACCTCAATTTCAGCTAATCTCATCGACCATCTGCAGAGGTAAAAGAATCTGCAAACCCTGAAGGCCTAGTGGGTATACTCATTTGAGTGTTTTCAGGGTTACCATCCATGCCACTCATTCCCTCGAGAGCCTGCCATTTTTTCACTGCTTGAGGTAATGTCATATCATAATCAATTCCATATATGTCGTCTGGATCAGTAGGTTCCGTTGGTTTCCAGAGTTCGGCAAGAGACGAAAGCACATTGACTGCATGACCCATGTCGGGCCTTTGATAAGGTTCCCGAGCGCAGCAGTGACCTGCCAGCTCAGCAACAGTGTTGATACTAGCCATAGTTTCTTCATCCAGATCAAGTGTTGGGTCAATGGCTTTGCGGAAGTTGTCCTTGTCGAGGAGCACCCTTCGAAACCATGGGACCAGATGTTGTCTATCGTCTGGAAGGGTTTCATCTAAAGCTTTTCTTCCTGTGATCATCTCCATTAGAATCACACCAAAGCTAAAAAAAAAAAAAAAAAGCACCACAAATATTAATTAGCATAGTTAATGGAAAACTCATACACAAAAATACTTGCAAATGGAAAGGAAATATAAACCTAGGTAACTTTCTATCCATAAGAGGCACTGCATAACTGTCATACAGGGGAAATATACAACATTGGCAATGCAGTTAATTTAATGTCTCGATTTCTTATTACATAAAGAAACACAGAGAACTTAAAAGAAGAAATAATCACATTTACAATCCCAAAGCAGAGGATACAAGAGATCTAAAAACTAATAAAGGGACGACCTCCTTGATGTAAATACTCTANATGTAAATACTCTATACATTTCATCTCAACAAATCCAAAACCAATGCACCCAAACTATATATTGCTGGTACCAATACCAAGTTTCAATTAGCAAATAAAAAAATCTACGGTAACTGAACTTGTAAACCTATACAGAAAAAATCGATAATATTCCAGCGAGAAGTTTAATCAATATTCAAATACTAATTGGACTGCATCATACAATGATATTTGAATAAACCGTGGTAACTCAGAAGCAAGAAACTTATATATTACCTGCGTATTCTGGTGCAAGATATCCAAAGGTTCCAGCTAATCTAGTAATTCATATCGTCTCCCAGGAGTATGTTTGATGGTTTCAGATCCCTATGAATAAAACTTTGCTGCGCTAAACCATGTAAATATTCAACACCTCTGGCCACATCCAAAGCAATGGTTAACCTTTTTGTCCATTCAAGTGGTTTCAAACCTTCTTCCTTCCAGTTAAATAAATACCTACTAAGTGTCCCCTGAGGCATGTACTCGTATACAAGCAGCCTTTCAGTCTTATCCAAGCCATATCCTAAAAGGGCAACCAAATGCCTATGTCGAACTTTTGTAAGAACAGCAATCTCAGACTTGAACTCATCCAAACCCTTCTCGCTTATCACTCCAGATTCCATCCGCTTAACTGCTATCTTAGTCGCATCAGGCAACTCCCCCTTATAGACTGTTCCAAATCCTCCTCTTCCCAGTATATTATCTTCGCTGAAATTATTTGTCACTTCCTTCAGCAACTGAATAGAGATAATCATATTACTGGCCTCAATAATATGAATATCACTTGGACCACTGCTTCCGTGACTATAAGTCTCGCTCGTCCCACCATTTATGCTTGAACCAGCAATAGTAATCTTGGCAGCATCTTCTGACCCCGAGTGAAGAGGGTGTAAATCCAGGGCATTAGGAGATTGAACTCTACCAGAACGCTTGCATTTTGTCCTATAGAAACAGTAAACCAAAGCCCCGGCAAAGACAAGTGCACAAACACCACCAATCACTGATCCCACCACCACTCCAGTGGATGATTTCTTTTCTCCATTACCCTCTGCTCCTCTACCACCATCAGAAGGCGATTCATGTGAATTTCCAGAGGGCTTCCCATGAGGGGAATTTGTAGGCGGAGCATCCTTCCCAATATTAACATTTCCAATAGTCTTCACAAGCACATTACTTCTAAAACTTGGAACTCTCCCATAAATCTGATTATTTGTAATGTCCAACTCTTTAAGATTAGGCAAGTTGGTTAGTTCATCTGGAATAGTTCCGGTGAAATTATTATTAGCCAAAACCAACTTCTGCAGTGATGTGATTTCCGAAAAATTAGGAGAAATTGTCCCAGTGAGACTCATTCTTTGAAAATTGATCACAGTAATGTTCACACCATTACAAGTGATCCCCATCCATATACATGGATCGTTCTCTTTCCAGTTCTCAGCAAACGTTCTCGGATAGCCCACGTCCTGAGCCACAGAAAGCAAAATATTAACTCGGTAATCACATTCAACCCCAGGATCAGGTAAACAGAAACTATTAGTTTCCTCCTTCATATCCACCTGCACTGAATTACTAAATTTCGGGGTTCGCCCTTGCAACATATTATTGGTTAAATTCACCACCATCAGTGATTTCAGTCCAACCAGAGATGTTGGCACCGGGCCTGTCAAACTATTATCCCTTAAACTCAATTTTTGCAACTGAGTTAAGCCTGAAAAGTCCGGTAAGGGACCTGAGAATGAATTTTCGTGCAACCAAGCCTCAGTCAATTGAGTCATGTTTTGTAAAACAGCGATAGAACCATTTAATCTTGAATTACTATTCTGGCCATTTAGCCATAAAGACTGTATGGGTGAGCCAGACAATGTGGAAGGCAAAGGGCCTTCAAGATAATTGAAGGCTAAATGTAAATTTACCAGGCTCAAAAATGTATCGCCCACGAGAAAATCAGGTAACGGCCCAGAAATATTAGCAGAATTTGCTGAAAATGTTTGCAAAGTCGATGCACTCTTAAGACTATCCGGAATTTCCCAGGACGAAAAGGGGTTATAATCCAAGTAAACTTGCTGTAATGAAGTCATACCATTAAAGAAATCAGGTGGTATAGAGGTGAAATTGTTGTTGTTGAGCAGGAGGGACTGGAGCGAAGACAAACCGGCGAGACTCGGGAGTGACCCAGTGAGTTCATTTAACTGTACTTCAAAATACTGTAAAGAAGTGAGATTGTTGAGGTTAGGTGGAAGAGACCCTTTGAGACCCTGACGCCCAATTTGGATCCGGATGACCCGTTTATCATTTTTAGAGCACTGAACGTTCTTCCAGTTGCAGGGGTCCGAGTCAGTCCAACCGAGTGAACTCGGCGCGTTAATGTTCTTCTTCAATTCTTGCATTACTGCAGCATCACCGGCTTGGGAGTTCCCAGTGGTGACCATGAACGATAAAAAGGCGAACAAAATTAACTTTGACACCATAGAAAAATAACCCATGTTAAATTCAGACTGCAGAATTTTAACACAATTGGCATACAGAGAAGAGAAAACAAAAAATAAAATAAAAGGACTGAAACACAGAACCCAGAAAATTCTTGCTCTTCTGACTAGTTTAATATTTTATGGAGAAGAAAGGATAATGTGGGGTTCTAGAAAAGGAACTGGGGGCTGGGCGAGGAAAAAAGGTTCTTTGAGAGCAGATGAAACGGCGAAAATGGAGGAGAAAAAGGGTTACTACTGTACTGTGTGTAGTGAGTGTTTTTTTTGCCGTAAAAGATGAGGGTGATGAAGAGGGAACGGAAACAAGTACAGTTGGCACTTGCGGTGTGGCGCCCAATGGATTGGAGTCTCAGAATTGCAAATGGTAAATTCTTAGGTGGTGCAATTTAAGAGCATTTATGTGCCCTTGTTTGGCTTTCATTAAATCAAAATGTACTTTTTTTTAAACTCAATTTTTAATTATACTGTAATAAAATAATGTATATTATAAATAAATTCAACATCTTTTTTCTTAATTTTAATCACATATTTTTCAAAAATAATAATATTTTAAAATATATATTTTGAAAACCTCGTTAAAATAGAGCCCATAGAAGAGTTACGAGAGGATGTTTGGTGGAAATTAAAATTACATTTTTAAAATGTATAGTTTTTGAAATGTATAGTTAAAAGGTTGTGGAACCCATGAAATATGTGGTTAATATTGATTGTTTGATTTTGATTTAGATTAAAATCCGTATCAAACAAGACCTTAATGTGTTTCATTTATTTTAAAATTTTGGATAATTTTCTATAATTTGCTATATTGGTTTAGCCCCGTTTGGTGCACGTTATTTTCAAAAGAATGCATTTTTTTGGTTGGTGTGATGGAGAATATGTGGTTGAAAAAGAAGAAAAAGTTATTGATGTGATGAAAATATTATTTTATTGAAGAATATGTGGTTGAAAATTTATAGAAGAATGATAATGAAAAAAAAAAATATGGTCCAAACGAGATTTTAAAAATTAGTAATAATTTATATTATATAACTCAACGTCAACCTACTAAAATCTATTTTTAAAAATAAAAAATGTGTGATGCTGTCAATTCGTTGGCCATGATAGAAAAAAGGGTGACCTATCAAATCACCAATAGAAACATAAAATGTAATTTCTACATATATGGCTTAACCATTAATCCTAGAGCATATTTCGTGTACTTAAAAATAAATCGACCGTTTTATTTAGTTGAAAAGTCAAGTTATGTTTTTGCAATTTATATCGACACGAATTTTAATGAATTTTTAAAATTAAAATTAATATAAATCTCAGCGTTCCAACTCTAATTTTTTATATTTTGACAAAATAAAATAAAATTAATTAATTTAAATTTGAGATACGTTATATTAAAAAAAATAAAAAATGAAATATATATATATATATATCATTTTTAATCTCATTATTAAATTTAAAGCTAGAGAGAAAAGTAACAAGGAATTGAGTTCTTGTTCGTTTCCGTATTTTAAGCAACTAAGAAAGAAAAATGAAATAGTCAACTAAATATATATTTAATTATAAAATACTTATTTTATATTTTTTACGTAATTCTTGACGGTTGACACTGTAATGAAAATTATTTAAAGGTGCATATTTACTAAATTAAGCACTTGTTTGGTACACATTAAAATTTTCATTTTCATTCTTCTACTCATTTTCAACCACATATTCCACCCTAAATTGAGCATGTTCCATGTGTTTGTCAATAAAATTAGATAGCGAGGTTTTGACTTTGCATGATTATATAGAAAATTGTGTATATTAGGAATATATTAATGTTGTTCTATAAATAATAATTATATTTAAGGGAAAATTATCTGTAGTTTTTAAATTTGATTATCATGATTCATTAATCAGTTTAATAAGAATTTTTCCAAAAACGGGATAGTAATTACAAAAACCATTTCTCTCTCTTTAGCGACATCATCAATTAAAAGCTCGGGATTGGTGAAAGCGACATGAACAAAGTGTTGTATTGTGGATTTGAGGTGGTGGCAACGATTTTGGCTGCTGCTGGTAGTGGCAAAGTGGTTGGGATGGGGGTAGAGTGGTTGTTATCATTTAATTGTGATTTGTAACTAATAAATGATTTGTGATCCGTTAATTGTGCGATTTTGACTTAATAGGGATTTGCGACCATGAACTATGAGATATGTGAATGTGATCGTGTGTGATTTTTTTACTAGTACGTGATCATGATCATAAATCTCAATTGACATTGGTTGCCTACCAAATAAAGATGACCCGTTGCTACAATTTTAAGGTTGAGAAGAAGTCTTTTTGTCTGAATGACCTAATGCTACGAAGGGTATTTTTTTTCTTCTAAAGAACTAAGAGTGGGGACTCTTGGTCATAACTGGGAGGGCCCTACCGCATCAAAGAAGAGGTTCGGCCAGGAACTTGCAAAATTGAAAATTTTGGATGGAAAGACACGAACTCAACTTTGGAATCCAGAACATTTGAGATCAGTAGAAATGCAAATATTCAGTTTGTACAATTTTCTTAATTCAATGAAAGTGAGTTTGTTAAAACTTTTGAAAAAAAGAGAGCCTCCCGACAATAAAAATCACGCAAGATGCCCCTGCCTAGTGGATGAAGGGTAAAGCTAGTTGCCAGCAACTGAAACGATGGCATTAAGAGCCTCTGTCTCATTCTCAGCTTGCTCACCCCAAGCATCTTCATCATCTTTCAATTCAATTGAATTACTTTCGTCAGCTGGGGTTTGGGGTTCGTCCTCTTCCAAGAATTCCGACCTTAACTCGAACGCGTCAACGGATTGAGAATGAACCTCAATCCATTCCACCACTTCAGTGTAAGAAAACCTCCACCAATACGAAACGTTGGTATTCCTCTGTTACGTGGAAGCCGGTTATGCAACACTTTATCGCTTTATCTCTAACAGACCGAGCTTTACCTCAAGCTGCCTTCACTTCTTCGATAAGGCCACCAACTCTAGAATTCAACCCTTCCACTTGCTGTTTCAGTAGGAACCTCCAGGGCCTTGGCAACAATTTGCCAGTGCGCATCAGAGGTCTCCACTCGCTTGGTCAGATAAGTCACTTCACTTGGCGACAAATGAACTTCTCTCTTCAAATTCTCATTCTCTACCAAAGTAGAGGCGAGTTTCACGGACTCCTCAGCTTGTTGCTTCTTGATAGCCTCAGCGTCGGATCTTGCTTTCCTGGCCTCTTCCTTGGCCCTAGAGGCCTTCTCAGCAAAATATTTATTTTTCTTCTAAAGGTTTTTAAATAGGACTTCAGCTTTTATGGCCACCCTAAAGGCCCTCCCCATCTAGCTCACCATGGTGGCAAAGAAATCATCTGCAGCACTGGATTGCACGAAGTTCAGCCAACGATATGTCCAGTATTTATGAAAAGTGACGGTGGCCATCTAAATCTCCGAGGGAGCATGGTTAGAGCTTCTGGAGCCAGCTTGTCATTCTTGGTCAAAGAAAGTTTGACCTTGGGAGGAGCCCCCTCACTGTAGAAGAGCCATCGCTGGTCTTATTTTTCTTCACCAACTCCTACCTCAGGAGCATGGTGGACGAGAGCCTCTTCAAATCCTCTCTTGCCGTAGGGATAGAGGTTGCCATCAACTTTTCTCCAGTAGGGGCTGGAGGTAGAGATGGGGAGCATGCTACCGACCCCTCTACACTTGTCAACGAGAAGGTGCACCTATTCTTTAGGAATTCTTTGACATTTTCCTTTCCCTTACTCATCGGTAATTGATGCTCCTCCAAATCAGTGCCCTTCTTGCTAGCCTTCTCAACCTTATCCTTGACATGCTTGGCCGAGATAGAGGAGGCTTTATGTCCCATCTTCCTAGAGGTGGAGGTCACGGTAAGAATCGAGACCATATTTTTTCTTCTCGAAATTCTTTGCAATCAAATGAGCTTCAATAAGTTATCTTTATAAATAAATGAAATTTTTTTTGATCAAAGTTTCACCCCTTCGAGCCATTAGGCCAAATACTTCGTAAGATTTTCGGTTCAAGACGAGGCGTTCAAATTTGCATGAAGATAGGTGGCGACGATATACATCCTTTACCACGCCCAATTCAGCTTCGAAAAGTTCGAAATGATCTACTGAACCTAAAAGATGGAAGGGGGTTAGACTACCAAAAATATGTAATGGATACAAGCAGAATGCAATAAATCAAAGATACACTCGCAAGCTTCTGAGTAGTGAGTGGGAACTGTTAGCTGTGGAACACATCACCCATACAAATCCGCCACATTCCCTTTACCCAAAATCAAGTCTCCTTCCATCATTTTATGGAAGAAGAAAGACCTACCAAAAGGAGAGTGGGCTCCCTAGGAGCACAGTGAATACCAACCCTTTGAGTTTCACTTCCCCAAGGCCTAGGTTGGAAGAGAGTCAGGATAACATGGAGGGATATATCCTTACCCAAGGAGGTCTCTTTCCACAGAAAATAAGCCTCCACTAGCTGGGCCCATGCATTGGGACGAATTGGTAGGTGCCAACTCATATGACTTAAGAACGACCTTAAAGAATGGATGAAAGGGTAGATGAAATCCCCCTTCAGAAGGTATTCACTAATAACCACGCATCCCAGCCTAGGAAAGCAAGCTATCTCCTCAGATGAAGGGGCTAAGAGTTCGATTGTGTGAGAAATACGGTATTTCTCCCTAATTTCTACAAGGTCGACAATGGTAACATTTGATGGAACCTTAGCGGCCCCTCAGTTAACATCATAGCCTAAATGGCCTTCCATAGGGCTCAACACGTTCTGGCCTGCCCTAATGACTTGAACAAGGTAGACTGTATTCGTTATAGTTACTCTAATCTCAAATGCCATTGCACACAAAAGTTTCTCACCATGGTTTGAAGAGATCACGATTTCTAGAAAAATAGGAACCGATGAAGAAGTGCAGATGGATGAATACTCACAAACTTAAAGAATGAATTGGAAAGATCACCAGCCGGAGAAAAGGTCTCGGAGAACTTTTTGACGCAAGGGAAGGACTGTGGAAAATCGTTTCTTTTCGTAAAGTAAAGAACGAAAGGGGTAAATGATTTATCTTTTATAGGCATGGGTCATTAATCCCAGCCATTGAATCTGAATCCTAACCATCCAATCCAGGGACGAACCCTGGAACTTTTTCTAGTGCAAGCAATATTAGTAAATTTTCCACATCGTCAAGAGGTTTTCTTTTATAAAATCTTTCCCTGACTGCTTTCACTATGAAATAAACAAATGTTAATTTAAGACGTGTCGTATCATATATTCAAATTCACAAACTTACCAACAATCAGGAGTGAACACAAATTCAGTAACTAACATCTAAATAGAACTACAACTACAACACAATTAAAGTTATGGACTCCAAAGAGGTAAAGCTTCTTTCTGTGAATTTAGCATACAAGTTAATAGCATACATAATATCATAAATACTGCAACAACACTCAGTTACTAATCTGCATATATGTCAACAACTGAACTTCCTATAAATTATTTGCATTTAAAAAAAATACATATTTAGAATTGAAATATAATATATCACAAAGAAATAAAACTTTGAACCACACCAACAAATCCCTTCATAGTTTATCTCACAAAACAATTCAAACCCACATATTCATATCGTATAGATGAAATTACAAAAAACTATCCGGTTATTATCTGTTTCAATTGACACCCACGGCTTCACCGTTTCAATTTCATGAATTTGAGTGTTTTGGTGGAAATTGGGGGGTTTCAAGTTTTGGTGGGGTAAGTGGGATTTGGTAATTGGTAACTAGGTTCGTAGTCCCTAGTCGGGAACAAGAATCATCCACATGAAGGATTTGTGGATGAACATCTGATTCATCCACATTTCTTACAAGATTGGGCCATTTATTTGGCCCATTCCATTTTATTTTTTTTCCCTTTTTTTAAAACTTAAGTGGACTAAGGGTTTATATTCTTAAATTGGGTGGCCCAAGTTCCGGTGCAGACATCTACCTCCACTAGGCCTTCATTGGGTTCGTCCCTGATCCAACTGTTCATATAAGGGTCAATTCGAGCCATCCATGCCTTCATCTCTTCGTATTCTGCGATTCATATCAGAGCGTCTAAGCCATGCACACCAATGTGTTTGTCTCCCATAAAACATGCCAGCAGCCGTTGAAACGTTGCAGCCGTTCTTTTCGTATAAGACAACTAATCATTTAACACGATAATCAATGGCGCATCTTGTTCACAACATTTCAAAGCTACAACATCAGCAAGTAACATACAAACCACTTCAGTCTTCTACATAATTTCGGCACGGCTTCGGATGTGTAAAATATCCTCGGATCAAGTATGACCAGCCGACACTCCCTAGCTTCTCCCACAAAATTAGAAGCTTTGAAGCACACAACATCGGTCAACAACCTCGATAAGTTACTCATGCAGGTAAAATACCTTTAAGATGTTATTATAATATGAATATTTATAGTTAGACTTTGGGGACTATTGTTGCGAGGCTCTAATCAGGAGACCATGTCATAGTCTACGTGGGAATGTAAGTCTAATTGGGTATGTCAGTCGAACTTGATCAAGATGACGAAAACTCAATTGATCAAAATAAAGAGGTCAAATAGCGAAGCACCCACCTTTTTGGCCGAAGTCCTCAGAAAAGAAGCCGAATTTCCTCGAACCAAAGGCTTCTAATATGAAGTTTCCTGAGGCTGAAGCCCTTGTCGTCCTTTAGAGGATCCACGTGCAATTTTTAAGAATAATTGATGTGACGTTTATAATGATGAATGTCATGATTGTCAGCCTAATGTATATGGTGGTTAACATGTTATCAATGTATTAAATGCATAACAGATTGAGTGATGAGAGGCTTCGACTTGGGAGATGAGACCACATGGTTGTTATCCAACACTAACAGCTACCACTTCGACCAGAATTTAATAAAAACTCACAACTTATACCATTTTAAGAATAATGAAACCTTTTATACTTAAAAACCACACTAAATCTCCCATTTTTTTTGGCTTACTTTATATTTATTTGCTTGAGTCAAATTATTTCAGTTTTGGTTGAGTTGATGAATGCTTTGTTCATGTGTAACAATCTTTAATCGAATTGTCGTGCTCGAACATTTTTGTCTCGTGCCGTAAAGCATCTCCCACGTCCATAAAAATCATCCTAATCTACCCGAATATCCGGTTAAAATGTGCAGGAATTTGCTTACGAAGGCGTGAGTGAGTCCATCATATGTTGTCCACGTAATCGTTACAAAAAAATAGGGTCAACTGGTAGTTTTAAGTTTTAACTTTTAAAAACTCCTACCGGTGCTATGTGATATAAACAACGGACTACGATATCCAATCAAGTGAAGGTAATTGCACGACTACCATTGTGATCGATCAACCACAACTACGATCGATCGACCAACCATTGGTCATTAATTGAAAATTGCTCGACGATTATCGCCGATCCTTTTAAGCACTTAGTGGGTAGAAGTTGACCACTAAGTATGTGGGTGAAAATCGCCAGTGAATGGACGTTAACCATTGGACACGTGAATGGAAACCACTTAGCGATTACATGGCACCAAGCACCTATAAATACTCCAAAGGATTGTCTGCATGGGGGATTTTTTTTACTTTTTCACAATACTTTTCCGACTCTCTTTTGGCTCGTTTTAAGGTCATTCATCCTTCGCTTAATAATAACTAATTCTCATGTTGGAGGTACAACTAAAAAGATAGCCTCAACCTTTTATTGCAGGTATCTCACTTTTCACATGAGTAGCTAAGTCATCTTGCTCCCAAAGAAAATGAAAGGTTGTTTCATTATTATTTCAACTACTAACCCCAATGGGGTAATTTTGTAAAAAGTTCACAAATTATGATGCATACAGCATAGTATAAGAGTACAACTAGAAGTGTATGGTAGATCCGCATGGTGATTAGATTGATTGATTTTATTTTATTAGAATTAAGCTAGTTGTACGTCCATAGTGTACAAGTAATTTGACACCCTTTTAGATGTTAAAATCAAGAGCATTGATTTAAATTATGTTTTTCTATCATTTGATAATAAGGAAACTTTTGTTATAATTGTAACTCTGTGGTGAGGTCTTCAAGCTGTCGTAATATGACAACTTTTTTGTTGATATATATGCTGATTAATTGATAAAAAGAGTTTATTCAAATTTCATTCTGAAGTCCACTTTTGTCTTCTTTTAATTATTTAAATGGATTGATTAAAATTCGAAATACCTAATATCTTATATCTAGGCCAGTGGCAGGATGAATCATCTTTAGCTATATTTTCCAAGTTCCATGTGATTTGTAATTTAAACCCAAACTAGAAATACAAGTGACCAGGTTTTGAAGTCGAAATTATTTATTTAGAATAACATAAAATATTCTGTCCTCTTATCAACGTAAAAGATTTTGTCTCCACCTTATAAGTAAAGCCTACATAAACATGTTATATAGTAATTGTAAAATGTGAAGTGCTTGGTGTTTATACTGCAAATATTAATTTTTCTCAATAATGAGTTGGATGTTCAGCTTGGTGCCTCTTGCTAAAGCGTTTTCTGTTTTGTTCTTTTTGGGAACAAAAATCAATTGCATCTCCAGGTCGTGGTATCCTTGCCGTTGATAAATCAAATGCAACTTGTGGAAAGAGGTTGGTTGGCATTCATTGGACTTGACAATACAGAAACAAAGAGACATGCTTATAGACAACTTCTGCTGACCACTCCTAGTCCTGGCCTTGGAAACTATATTTCTGGTGCCATTCTCTTCGAGGAGACTCTTTACCAGTCAGCTTGAGTCTACAGATGGAAAGAAGTTTGTGGACTGTTTGCGAGATGAAAATATTGTACCCGGTATCAAAGTTGATAAGGTAAGTTTTTTTATTTAAATCTGTTGGAAATGCACCTTTTTGTTTTTGTTTTTTTGAAGATCACCAAATTACCTTGGATTTTGGGGTTAGTGCTGTTATTAATATCTCTGCTAATTTTTTTGTCCTTTTGACAGGGTTTGGTTCCGCTACCAGGATCCAACAATGAATCTTGGTGCCAGGGGCTAGATGGATTGGCTTCTAGATCTGTTGAATACTATAAGCAAGGAGAGTGCATGATATAAAACTCGGACACCATATCAATTAAGTGAATTCTGCGAATTTTAAACCTTTGTGTCCGAGGCACCAAGTGTGTAACCTCAAAAGTTTGGTGGGGTGTGACCATGGACTAGTTTATAGAGGTCAAAACTAAAGAGCAGGTGTTTCAAGATCTGCAATTGAAAGTGCCACACGGAGAAATGAAAATATGCTTGGTGCCGCCTAATTTACCCCATAGGCCATATGGTGATCCTTTAACAAGTTGATAGTGTTGAACTGAACTATCCTGCTTTCTTTTCATAAATTAAACAGTTTTATGATAGAAGAATACGAACATGAACTGAGTACTTGCATCAGGAATGCTCTTTAGCCTTGCAATCATACATTAAATGTTGGGGTCGTTCTTTGAGTGTTTCCCAGTTCTGCTTATACTTATGACCACTTTTTTTTTTTTTTTTATTTCAATGTCCCTTCAATGAAATATTTCTTTCCTATTTAGTTCTTATCAGGAGGACAATCTGACGTGGAGGCTACATTGGACCTCAACGCAATGAACAAGAGTCTCAATCCATGGCACGTCTCTTTCTCCCGAGTCCCATGCACGAGCACTAGAGAACACAGTGCTTGAGACATGGCAATGACGCCCAGAGAACGTAGAAGCTACACAGAAACCACTTTTGGTGCGAGCAAAGGCGAACTCGGCACAGCTCGGAAAGTACTCAGCCGAAGGTGAGAGCGAGGAAGCTAAGAAAGGAATGTTTGTTAAGGGCTACTCATACTAAGTGCCAGGTTCACTCAAAAGTCAACTCAATATAGTTGAGTAATTTTGATTAGTGCTTAGTTCTCTCGCTAGCTTTGCATGCCGATGAGACAATTGAAAAGCTCGTTGCTCTACTATTTCCATGGTTAATATAATGCGGTTGAATAATAATAAGATGTGACAAGTATTTATCTGAATTTCGAAGCAGATTTAGAGATAAGTTAGGTGGTAGTAGATCATCTTGATGTAATCTGTTGTCCTCAAAAAATGGCTTAATACGTGGCCAACAGAATAAGTCTTCACGTATACTCCTCCCTAGTCACTCGTGGCCTTTTCCGGCGGGGTGAAAGCGGCCACGAGCACTCCGACAGTCAAGTCAGTATTTTAGTCAACGGGGAAAGTGGTAACTGACGTTGAAGTGGCCATCGGGACGTTGTTGAAAATGTGTGTAAATACAGTGTGAGGCTTTTTAGAGTTAAAAAGACTAGAATGCAAAGATTAGAATGAGAACCCCTTTCTTACCATAGTGTGTGTGTATTTATACTAGAGAAGGAAAAATGAGAACCATTGGATGGGGAACACATGGTTTCAAATCCCAGCAGGTCACCCCTTCATAGACGTCAATCTATCAATTCATATGTTGGCGGTCATTAAATGATTTCTGACATAGCAACTGATTTGGCCGTTTGTAGCCTGTCACATGTCTCATCAATCAGTCAATACCTTGGATAGATCTTATTGAAGATCTTGGTAGGGATGTGGCGAGGCGGATTAGGAATTGTCGTGAGTGTGGAGTGTAGGCCTTTGCATCCACCATTGATGGTAGATGAGTTCAACTCTTCTTCCAAGTGGGGCAATCGCGTTTCAATTCAGAAATAAGGAATCAGCTTGTATGTTGATTTTATGTCAAAATGTACTCATTACGCTCATATTTTGATCTAGGTGGAAATTATATGGACATGACGTAATTTGGAAGAAATAAGTGAAAATGGACCAAAATGGAAGAAAAGTGATAGTTCAGGGACTAAAATGCAAATATTCTAAACTTGTTTCTAACCTTAGAATGAAGATTCAAGAGTATTAGAGGTCAATTGGATGAAAAAAGGAATCAAATGGATGAAATTTAGCCAGAACATTATCACATATCAACTTTCAAGCTGAAAAAGGTTGCACTAATTTTCAACCTCCCATTAAGACCAGATTTTGACATGGAAAACGATCGAATTTAAAGATTATGTTTGAAGAAAAGTTGTAGCTCTTTGAGTTATCTTTTCAACGCATCTTGAATCATCTCAATCGGATATTGGTGTTGAAAGATATGACCAAAATACTGAAGACTATTCAACTGTTTGCCTGGGCGCCCGCCCCGTTGCTC
>CAIGRO010306056.1:0-15051 GCA_903798355.1 Fraxinus baroniana | reverse complement strand
GGTCCTTTTGATCAAGAGATTGGATGGAGTTCTAATTAATCATGGGGAAAAATTCATGGTTCAGATATTTTACTTTCACAAAATCAAAAATCAGGTTCGAATGTTTAAATTTGCAAAACTCAGGTTTTTCCATAAATTAATTAATTATATTTTACAATTCATTTATTAAATTAAATATTTATTTGTAATATAATATAATTGACCCCCCCCCCACCCCCACCCCCACCCCCACCCACACACACACACACACTAATAAGCTCTACTTATAAAATACTTATTTATATTTCACAAACAATTTAACAATGTAACTTTTAAATATATAATGAGAACATATTATTTTTTCCAAAAATAAAAAATGACAGGTTGAATCAACCAAATCCATAATATTAGTGGGTTTGTGAGGCGGTCCGCTCCGTAGATTTTAAAAATCTATAACATCTTGAACTAGTCATATGATATATTTTTAGATAATTATGTTACATGTATATCATCATTTACTCTTTGTCACATAGCAATACATTATATTACTGAATGTTGACAATTTAAAAAAATAAACAATTTCCCTCCAATCTTATTTAATAACACATCAAATGTCAAACGAGATGTAACCTTAGCATTTTTGATTTTTGGATGGGCATGTTTAGACCCACTACGGATTTGAATTGAGCTCATGTGCATGTAAGTTGGTCTGAGAACACTCATTTTGGCAATCACTTTAGTGGTTTGAACCGACCACTAGGGAGAGTTGTCTGCCTATATAACTCTCCCTGTATGGGAAAGTGGTCCACGTCAGAAAGCACCCTATCGGAATTCATAATGTCACGGAAATTTCTGGTGGGAGCCTTGACCGACCAAGGTCCCCTATCTACGCCATAAATAATTGAAATTACTTGTAGGTGCAAAGTACATATTCCGGAAAGTCACAAAGCTTCTTGAAATTGATGTCGAGTTGTGTTTCCAATGAAAATAATGTTAATGGAAGATTAATAATTCATGAGCATCTTATTTAGGGCATGTTCGGTAGAGATTAAAATCGAATTAAAATTAAAAAATTAGACGTTATTGTTGACTTTTATTAGACGAGTAAAATCCAACAACGGCCATATTTTCAATTTTAATTCCTACCGAACGGGACCTTAAGTAATGAGGCTAGTCTCTTCCTGAATGAAAGAGTTTTGGGGCCCTTCTCGTGCATGCGCTTGTATTTTATATTCTTTATTTTTTTATTTTTAATTATCAGTGATGAATCTTTCTAATTAAAAAAAAAAAATATTCGTGACAAAACGCAGTCCCTCGAAGTGATAAAAAAGAAGAGGAAGAATTGGAAGCCTTTTCTTTCCTCGTTCCATTCGAATAAAAAAGAGAATAAAGAAACCACTCAAAAATTGTAGGGCTCGATGGGAAAGTGAGCTGATTTCATCTCTGTTGATCTGTTTGAAGAGAGTTACGATAATCTTACTACAACGTGATCGTTTATTTTCAAGCGATAGAGAACCTTTACTTGAAGTTTAAACCTTGCAATGTCATATTATAGCAATCTACATATATTTTTGAATTATGATAGAGTGCTCGATTTCACTTATTTTTATTATCTCGTAGGAAATTTGATGTCGTTTTCATTTCAATATTTTCTACTAGATGCGTATTGAGTTTTACAATTCACTTTCGTGTTAGAGCAACTTGAAGTCTTGAACTACTCCTCATCTACATTTTCCAGAAATCAGGCAATTTCCATATGCTTTATTTAGTAAAATTTAATATGATTTTACCTATACGTCATTGATAATGTCGCGTTCCAACAATATTCGGCATTAAGAATACGTGTTTAAGTAAAAGATGCTCGATTGAGTAATTTAATTTGGTGCATTTCATTGTTGACTAACCATTTTTTTCTTCTCACTTTCCCACTTCCAACCAAAAAAAAAAAAGTTTAAAAGCAATAAAAAGATATAGTGGACCAATTTGTTTATGGTCAAAATTTCACCATCACTATATTGTTATTTGAGTGCTTAAGGCTTATCCTTGAAGAAGGGAATCACATCTTTCACCCATCTATTCGTCGTTTTACAAGACTTAGTTTCAATTTTTGACCAAACGTATGAATCGAGAATAATATCTTTCACTCATCTACTACTTTCTTTATATCTTCTAAACGTGAATCACAAACTTATTTGTAATTTAGTCCCTGTTTGATTGAGATTAATATTTAATTTTGCATTCTGAAAGTGAGAATTTGAATTAAAAAAAATACTGTCCAAAGTTCATAGCGTTGCGACTTGCGAGGGCACGCCAACCATGCTTTACGTAACCGCTAATTACTAATTGTACCCTTGTGCTTTATAATTGTTTCACTAAAGATATTTTTTTCAGTGCAGCGTAATTTAAGGGCATATGATATTTTAACCCACTAATGGTTAATTAATTTAAAGGAAAGTTGTCCTTGGTATCATAACCATCTACCAACAAAGTTCATTAAATTAATTGAGGATCCCACTTTTTGTTTTTTTTTTTTTTAAAAAAAAACATGATTTTGGCCGAAAAAGAGAACGTGACAAGTTCTTAGATAAAGATAATCTACTTGATCTAATAGAAAATGATCATTTCTTAATAAAAAGTTAAATTAAGAAAATAAAAAATAAAATTTTAACATAAAGGCCCTGTTCGGTAGGGATTAATCCAATTGAAATTGAAAATATGATCATTATTGGATCCTATTTGTTTAATAAAAGTCAACAATAACTGTTAGTTTTTCAATTTTAATCCGATTTTAGTCCTTACCGAACGGGCCCAAAAAAAGATTTCTTGATCTCGAATAGTAAAAATAAAGAATTTCCTTGTCGAGAAAATAACAATAAATAATTCACTTGTACTAACAATCGACCCCTTGTTCAACTCGGATCGAGTACGAAAGAGTGATAAAGAACACTAAGTGCCTTTTTAATGCTATTTCTGACAATTAGTCCGAGTACAGAATATCAATTTACGACCCAATTATTATTTTGGGCCTTACAAATTGGGTCATATTATGAAGAGACCCAGCATCCATACCACTGTAACACTGTTAAAACCGCCCGCCCCCCTCTCCCACAGAAACCAGAATCTCTGCACTTTGCACAAGCTAAGCAGCTGCCAGCAGCCAATCCAAGAAATCCATAATGGGAGGCCGAGGGAGGTCCCGTACCCAGAGAAAGCATTTCCGCCAGAGCAGAGAAAATGTATGGAAACGCCCCAAATCTGATGATACTCAAAATCCTGAAAATTCCAGCAACAGTACACCGGATGATACCAATGATAGCAGAGTTAATAGAGATCCCGGTTGGCAACCTTTTGCTACCCAGAACACGGGTTTTGATGAATATTACAAAGTAAGGAAGGAAAAAAGGAGCCCTTATGGGTGTTTTGACATTTAAATACGGCTGGTTTGTATTTAGCTTTATGAATTTGTGATTTTGAAATTTTTAGGAGCAAGGAATTGTTTCCCAGGAAGAGTGGGATACTTTCATCAAGTATCTTCGGACGCCGTTGCCTGCTGCTTTCAGAATTAATTCCAGGTTCATTAACACAAATGCACATGTTATTGGATTTTTTTTTCTTTTGTGCTGCATGCAACTTTTTTCTTTTCATTTTGTTTAGTATAGGCTTGGTTATAAATTTGCCTGGCTCTGCCTGAAACGATATAAACACAGATTATTGAATTCTGTGATGTTTGTATTGGATTATGACTAAGATCTTTATCTGTGAAAAAAATGTAAATGACTAGTAAATAGTTTTGCATAGGATAATGGTGAGGTTGAATTCTCAAAAGAAGACTGAAATTGTGCTCTCCAGAATCCACTTCATTGGATAACATTTGAAGCTTCTATATTATTTACATTCCCATTTCCTATGCTGGTAGTGGTATGAATTAAAAGTTGAAGAATTTTCGCAATGCAACTTAGAAGGATGCAACAGTCTACCACTAGCTGTAGAAGATCACGCTTCTTTTACAAACTTATCATTCCCAAAAACCTGGCAAACATGACAAATAGAAGAAGTAAATGGTTTGATGCTCTAGATCAGAAAGTAGCTTGGAAAAATATTTGCAGTTTACCTGGAATGGAAATGTAAGTGCGATCAAAAGGAACTCTTTCACGAATGGCTGGTTCACTACATTCATCTTGATGCTCATATGTCCAAAGCATTATTTAGCCTTTGTTCGATCCCATTTTTTTCAAAATACATTTTTCTCCCTCTTATTTTCATTCACACGTTCTTCGGTAAAATAATATTACACATACACCCAAAATTTTTCCTTATTTTTTAACCACACATTCTCCATCAATCCACTATTCCAAAAAATGCATTATTGGCCAAATAATGGGGCTCAAACAGGCCCTTATTCTTATTAGATAAGCTGTGTTCTCTATGCATTCTGGAACTAGATAGCTAAGAAGAGAAGAGAAGGTAGATTCTCCAGTGCTTTCTTGTTTTGGAGAGTAGTGAGAATCTCTTTTCATCAAATCTTGTTTTTCGGAGCTTAGGGGAAAAGTCAAGAGTTGATAATCTTTTAAGTTCATTTATTTGGTTTTCTAAAGCAAGAGTACATAAAATCTCTTTTCTTTGCATATTGGTTTTCGAAGCTTTGGGAAAAATGAAGAGTTGATACTCTTTTAAGTTCATTTATTTGGTTTTTTAAAACAATCCTGTTAATAATGATAAACTCGATGGTACAAAGGAGTTCCATTTTCACTACCCTTCTCTTTCGAAGATGAAATAACTGAATAACCCTTTTATGGTCAAGACAAACTCACCACAGAATTGCAATCATGACTAGTAGAAGTTTCAATTGTACGAGTTGAGGATGTAGAAATCTTTTAGAGGGTTTTTGTACTATCCTCCCCTCCTCCATCCCTTTCCCCTAAAAGCAGGCTTTCACACGTGAAGGTTCTTGAGGACCTAACTAGTCAAAGTCCTGTTCAACACAATAAGTTATACCTGCATTTCAATAATTACACTCCAAGAACCTCAAAGTACGCTCACTCTCTTATATCCAAAACAAAATCTCTTTTCTTGAGTTAGTATTAAGACCCAATATATAACCTTAAATTTCATGACTTAGTCGAATTATCATACTGAAATAAGTTCCCAGTACCAAAATGCCCCAAATCAGAAAATATTGACCATGTCAACAGTGGTGTCAACACTGGCTTAAAAGGCTGGCAGATAATGAATTATTGCAGCTGTTTAAACCTAATATTCCATGCCTACAACTCAAACCATGATTTTACCCATTTAATCAAGTCGCTAGATCATTTGAATATTACCAATAAGGATTGAGGTAAAAAATATTAAAATATTTCCAATTTCTAACAGTTTTCAGAAACATATCCCTTTGCTAAAATTTTTGTCGTTAAGCATAATTACAGTGTACTGGTCTCCAGATACATGTTAATGTTATTATTCAGTTTAATCATCATTAATGTCTATTTCCCAGGTCCCTAATTGAAATCCCAAAATTTCTTCAACTTTGACCTTATTTACTTTTTTGAATGAAATATTCTCCCTTTTCGTCTTTTAAGCTGTTCTTTCTAGTGCGAAACTCTAATTTGTGAAGGCTGAGGTTATGTGGAAGATTGATGGGGAAAATGGGTAATAACCATGATTTCTGTTGAGAGAGAAATGTACGGGAAACTGGGCCAGAAAGTGGGTCGAAATGCTAGAAATGTTTGGTTGTTAATTGTAACTTCATGATAAAATTAAATATGTATTTAACAAGAAATTTTGATTTTTAGAGATTTGATTTTAGATTAGACTTGGCTTTGATATTTTAATAAGATTGTGATGTTGTAGAAGCTCCCAAGAATTAAGTTCTCTACCACCATAAAAGTGAAACTAAGGTTTCAATCTCTATATAGAGTTCTAATATTGAACCAAAGATACAAATCAAAATTTTCCTCCCCTCAAATTCTTCTCTCCTTTTTCTCCCTTCTCCTTTGATTCTCTATTTTCTTCCGTTTGTCTCTAACATTCTGCATCACATATCTTTGTGTTACTGCTGAAACATGTGTTATAATGTGTATGCATGCATATTTAAGCCATTTTTGGAAGCATATTACTTGAGAAACAGGTTTAGTGTGTTAATAACTGAAAAACTTGTTCCGTCTATCATTTGTTTACATTTGGAAACTAACTTCTCGGTTTGACGTTTCTTATAATTTTGTCATGATAATTTGCTTTTAGCTTTTAAACTAATATCCAAGTTGGATGCCTGGAACTGATTTCAGGTGTAGTAATGCTCTTTTTATTTGTTGATTTTGCAGTAGTCAGTTCTATAGGGATATTCGGCTGCAGTTGGAAAATGACTTCACCATATCTCTCCAGGCTGAGGTACATTGATTGTACTAATTTTCTCAATTATGAATGGACTTAGGTTTTGTAGAAATTCCAAAACAGCTTCATTATGCTAAATTCCTTAATTAAATTTATTTAGGATATCGATGGGTGTGAAGTGGTGGCAATAAAACCGTTGCCCTGGTACCCCAATAATCTTGCTTGGCATTCAAATTTTTCCCGGAATCAGCTGAGGAAGAACCAAACTCTTGAGAGGTGAGTGATACATTTACTACCTATCTTTGTTAACACTTTCTGGTATTTTATATCAGACCCTTTGTGTAGAGAATGATGCTGTCTATTGATTTGTCGCATGAGATAACCAAATATACAAGAGCACAGTCGTACAACCCTCCAAAGTTTTATAAAAGTACTACATGTTAATATGGATGTTTTCTCTCTAAATTGACCCTGTAAGCTAAAAATGTAAGTGAATGCTGACAGTTGGGTCTTTTCTACATACTTTAATTGGAAAGGAGATGCTTTTTTGCAAACCACAAGAAACCAGAAATTGGTGGTCGATTGGCAAAGCTATTTGTTTCAATTAAAAGTATGTATTTAAAGTATATACACACATGGAGAATGTGTATTGTCCTAGGCACAATGGTTTTTACTTGCTAAATTGATATATTGTTTGTACAGGTGAGAAGAAGATTATACAAATATCTTCTGGTCTCTATGTAAATAATAATATGAGCAACAAGTTAAAGAATTTTAATAGATTTTCAGAAATGGATATTCAAATTTAAAAAGAAATTTTCAGTACTGTATAGCATATGATAAATAATATACAACTGAAAAACTTTTGCACCATTTTTGCTTAGGCACAATAAATCTAGAAAAATATTAGTAGCTTCTTATGTGATTGCTTCCTGCAACTTCTTCCAAGTACTTGATATATTTGACACTTGTGTCCCGTTGGTTCTGACACAAGTTTAGTTCTCTCAAGGATTTCAAAGGAACACTTTATTGTGGTTAATTGTGTCACAGCTTTAAATTGAGCCCTTTTTCTAGATCTTGTATGTCTACGCACTTAAGATTCCCCCTTCTGTTAACAGGCATATTTGACATCTTAAATAGGTTAGAAGAGGGAGGAGTAGAAAAACATTAACATGGTTGATGTGGTTGCTCAGGACCTACGAGCATTTTATCTTCCGGTGGATTAGGCAAAGAATTAAATAGAGGGGAGAAAAAAAAAAGATTTACATAACCAATCCCATACCTATTGGGAATGAGACTTCATTTGTAGTATGCTGTTTCCATGTGATTGCCATGTTAAATTTTTCATGATTGATTGAATGGTTTTTCCCACAGTTGAAATTGTAGTATATCTATGCCGGAGATCATAAACTATAGATAAATGGTATTCTGGTTCTCTAATGAAGAGTTTTTTTACTCTTTCTAGTCTTATATTTTAAGGGGAAATATTGATGCTTGCTGCTTCCATCTCTGACTGCCGGCTGCCTAATTTTTAGTTTTGGTTAAAACACAATGCCCCTTTCAACCCACTCCAATTATTTGTAGCAGACATGAGTTTTGGTGAACATTACATGGTTTTTCTTACGCATTTAACTTTATTATGAGTGATGCAGTATATAGGTTATATGAGCCCTTTCAACTTATCTCAATCCTTTGTAGTACATAATGAGATTTGGAGACTCTATTTCTTGGTTTTTGTTACACATTCAACTTTATTATGACTGAAGCCCTATAAATGTTATTTGACCACCTTTTGTAAATTTGTAATTCATGTACAGGTCTAGATCCAGTCTTTAACAACTTTTATGTTTCATGTTTATCTTCTATATGCTACATTTTGTAATGAGGAGGTTCATCTATATAAGTTCATATATCTGAGACTGACTTGCGCTAAGAAGCTTCTATGTTGAAACACACCAAACATCCGACCATTGGTCAATTGTTGATGGTTCCATTTACTGTTCATGGTTGTAACAAAACCTTTCAGGTTCCACGAGTTCTTGAAGCTAGAAAACGAAACTGGAAACATTACAAGACAAGAAGCTGTCAGCATGGTTTGTCAATTTTACATATTGTTCTTTTCTCTTGTTTAGTTTGAGCGTTCTTTGAAGCTCTGGGTTTGACATGTTTATTTCGTTCATTTTTCTTTCCGATTCAGGTTCCTCCATTGTTTCTGGATGTGCAACCACACCATTTTGTTCTTGATAGTAAGCTAAATTTATGAATTTAAAATCTATTTGTTTTTAAAATTTGTTTCACATAGTGACTGACTGCCTACACCTCAGGCATTCCTATTGAATGACCAATTTCCATGTATTCTGATTATTTCCTTTACTTAATGCAGTGTGTGCAGCTCCAGGTTCAAAAACATTTCAGTTACTTGAGATGATACACCAGTTGACAGAACCGGGTACCTTACCTAGTGGAATGGTACTATTACTTTCCTTTCTCTCCTTTTATATTTAATTTCTGTTCACTGCATTACATTACAAAAATAGCTAGTTTTAGCTTTCTATCTCATTCTTTTCCTTACATTTTTTTTTTGAGTTTTATTATGTGCCTTCAATTCTTCCCATGATTTAGGTGATTGCAAATGATCTGGATGTCCAGCGCTGTAATCTTCTAATTCACCAAACAAAAAGAATGTGCACTTCTAACTTGATTGTCACAAATCATGAAGCCCAACACTTTCCAAGCTGTCATCTACACAGGAATCACATAAATAATTCTGAGTTTGGAAATGGTGAGGAACCTGGTATCACTCAGCTTCAATTTGATCGTGTCTTGTGTGATGTTCCATGTAGTGGTGATGGAACTTTACGCAAGGCTCCTGATATCTGGAGGAAATGGTAAAGTTTTTCATTGATACTTTTGGTTTTCTACTCAAGTCTTGATTGTAAGAAGTATATCCCACCGTTCTCTTTTTCGCATTCCCTTCTTCTTTGCAGGAATGCAGGAAATGGTAATGGTCTCCATGGCCTACAAGTTCAGATAGGAATGCGAGGTACATTTCCACTGATATTCCATAGTTGTATGACTTGTAACACAAATTTTAGTATTCTACTTTTAACCTCAATCACTAAAACAACTGGTTTCTACTGTCTTACCTATATTTCATATATACTGTATTGAGTAATTGAATATTTACTCAAGTAATTAAATATACCTTAGAGTGAAACTATCTATTAAACTTTTGTATTGCACGTTAGTTTTCTTTTGATTTGATTACTAAATAACATATATTTACCTACTGTTATACTGTATGAAATAATTACTTGGATAACTAACTTCTTATAGAAGTCATTTACATGGAAATCAAGATTGATGAAAACTTACAAATCTACAAATCTACAAATCTTTACTTTTTAAATTCTTTGCAAAAAGGAGAATTTCTAAAGCTTGATGGTTATGATTTGGAACTGTAGATAAAAAGAAGAGAGTCATATTTTAAAAGGCTTAATAGGAACTTAGACATTTTACTTGTGTGAGGCGAAAGCCTCAAAATAGACCAATAAATAATTCAATAGAATACGAAAATACATAATGTGCTCATAATAATCATACACCACCTTAAAAAATCCATAGTAGAACGAATTATCAATATCTAACTTGAAAATAAACATAAAGTAGATCAATAGAATAAAAGAAAATATTCCAAAAAGCTAAGACTAGTAATATAATTTCTGGAAAATGCAATACAATTGAGCAAACAACTTCATTGTCTTGAGGCATAGCCTTCAGGTGAAAACCTCTCAAATGGCACTTGGGGGCGGGGTTGAGGCATTTCATGAAAGCCTCACATGAGTCACGATTCGAGGCATAAACCTCAAATAGTTATTGTAAACAATGGGTTTAGAAAATAATATTGTACGTTTCACTATACTTGATTCCTCTAGTTGAAGAAGCTTCATGTGAAGACCAAGTGCCAAGGTGGTGGCTTAAATAGTTGGCTTGTACAAGTTTTTTATGAAACGTGTAGGCATATCTGTTGGTAATTTAGCTGGAACGGAATATAATTTTTCTTATGAGAAATCATTCCATCCTGGTTTAGTTGTTTCCATTTACTGTGTAGTTTGGTTGTATTTGTGGCTTGAGGTAACATATACAACTTTTTTTTTGCCTGTAACTTTCTATAACTCTTGTCATGCCTTTATTGTTTCTGACGATAAAATTTGGATGTATTCAATAAAAGGGAGTCAGGAATAAACCCAAAAACCTGATAAGAATTAAAATTATTAGAATCAATCACACATTTTTATGCTTAACTGTTTGAACCCCTTTCAAAAAAGGTAAAAAGAAAATTTCATTCTATCCTGATTTTGAAGGGTATATGGTGAACTCTCTCTTAAATTATAAGAAAAGATATAATAATATGTAATATCATGACTTTTGGTCAATCTTGATTTACATATGCTAGTGCCTGTGCAAAGAGTCATTTATTGGAATGCATTGGATGCATAAAACTTGGAATGGAAGAACTTCTGTTAAAGAAATCAATTACTCTTTAATGTTTTAGGCCAAATATTACCTTTAAGTTCTATCTGTACCCCAGCATTAAATTTTACTGAGAAAAGCACTAATTAAACATTTATGATTCTTATGGTTTTAAACGATCTTCATAGGTATAACGTTGCTTAAAGTTGGTGGGAGAATGATATATTCAACTTGTTCAATGAACCCTATTGAGAATGAGGCTGTGGTTGCTGAGGTAAGTTGCTTAAAGAATCTAGTTTTTGGAGTTTGCTGCAAATTTTTCCATTTATAACCCCCAACCTTCCATTGTGAATATGGGGTGTACAAGGTGCCCCCACATGCTGACACAGACAATGCACAAGGTGCCCCCATATTTCTGTTTGCTTGAATAATGATCTACACTACTATACCTTCAATTATAAATCTATGAGTTGTTAGGGTTAATACATGGAATTTGACTATGACTATGAGAGCCCACCAATTGCATAGAAAAAGCAATTTGTTGACCACTTTCTCTTATAGTGTCTCCTAACCCAGGGAGCGTATTCTCAAAAAGAAGCTCTCACATCAGCTGACTTGGAAGAATGAGTCTCACTCCTGGGCCACCCTCAGGCGTACTTTGATTGAAGAAACCCCCCAAATAATATCTCTACTTCATTTATAGGCTCTCTCTCTCTCTTCTTTTTACAATATATAATGTTTAAAAAGGCATAATCGGGTAGTGAGACTTTTTCCTTAATGAGGTGAGGCTGGCTTAAACCGAAAAATGTCAAAAAGTTGTTAAAATATAAAGCAGGCACATAATATGTCGTAAACAACGTTCAAAATTCATAATAGAACAATTTTAGTGTGCAAACAAATGAAAGAAAAATTTATAAAGCAACAAAAAAGAAATTATTATTTTAGTTAGGAGGGCAGTGAACTATTCCCGAAGTATGTCAACGAGAAACACGGTGTGGACAATGAGCTATTCTAAAAAACGGGCCAATCGGATTATCATTATTTATGGAACCACACCTAATGCAAAGTAATTAAGGAGTGCATGCCTCACAAGTCTTGAAGTGGTGTGGTGGGGCTTGTGCCTCACCCAAACCTCCGAAATTGCCTCACAATCAGCGCCCTGAGTAGTTTTTTGCTCACTCTCTGAGACGAGCCTTAAGGAGGCCTCAATTGAGTTTTTAACAACCGTGCCCATATGGAGCCCAAAGAACAAAAAATTGTTCTCCCCTAGAATCCCCCCCCCAAATCTCGTCTAATAACTGATTGATAACATGTAATAAATTAAGGCTCCATTCCAACGTGGAACGAAAAGGACAATATATAATATGGGCACCATTTATTTAGTATAGAAACCCTTACATTTAGTCAGAACCTTCCTTACTAAGGACTGGGACCACTATTAAGCCCAACGTAGTGTGCCCGGAGCTGAACCTAGACCAACAGCCACAACCCAGTACGACTTTTCCCCTGTTTGATTGTCATCATTTTGAGAAAATAGATTTTTGAATATTGATTTTTTTTTTTTTAAGAATGTGAGGTTAAAATTTAGGGAATTTTTTTGATTTACGTGCAAAATATTTTATTGTGAAAACATGTTGTTTGAAAATGAGTACGAAGAATTAAAGAGTTTTGAAATAATGATTGTCAAACAAGGGCTTAGTTTTATTTAACTAAACTTCCTACGAGTAATGGAAGCCTTGTTGCCTACATCACTTCGTACAGAGAGGGAGTGCATTGAACCTATAGCTGACTCCAGTCTCTTTTTTGCTCTCACGCTCACCCTTGGCTAAAGTGCTTGCCTAAAGTAGTCATGCACTTAATCTCTGACCATCAACCATGAAACACTTATTTTCATTTTAAGTAGTTGGGGATAGGATAGCAAGCCCTTCCTACATGTTGAGTTGAATAAATGAATGCAACCTCAACCACAGAGATTTTTTATTTTAGGCCGCTGTCCTAATCCGTGATCAGCAACTTTTCCAATAGCCAACTGAATGGAATTGTTACTTACAATTTTCATATAGTTGTATATTTAATTTGAATATAATCGTGCTTGCCTTTGAATTTATTGTATCTTCTCTATTTTATTTAGTCAGACTATGAAGGTGTGGCATGGTATACTTCTAATTGTATGTACTCTGCAGCATCATATACTTTTCTCTCTAGCTCTCTCTCATGTGGGGGGTCCATGCTTGTTTCTCTGTGTTTGTGGCATGTGTGTTTGTGTCAATGTCTTGCCTACCTGTATATATTCGTGTGCCTATAATGTTTTATTCCCCTCAGATCTTGCGGAGATGTGAAGGATCTATTGAGCTTGTGGATGTCTCCAGTGAGCTGCCTCAATTGATTCGCAGGCCAGGCCTTAAGAAATGGAAGGTTAGTAATAAATTACCAGTTGGTGTTTTAATTATTACAGAATATTCAGAGTAAGTTCACGGTAAGCTGCAGTTGGTGTACACAGTTTTATCTTAGTTACTAGAATTTTATACCTGAGGTTCTTGCACAGGACTTTCTATTTAAATTTTGCTGACAAAATTCTTTCTTTCTTTTCTCAAACAACTATTCCATGTCCCAATCGTCCCCCAAGAGGAGAAGCTCTGTATAGATAGAACTTTTGACTTCCAACAAAAACAAATGTTCGCAACAAGTCAGTAACAAATCCCATAAATAAATTTTGAAGATACTTGCAGCACTTTGATGTGTCTCTTGCTTGCACTCTTCCGCTATTATGGTGCTTTGGATCATTTTGTTCTGGTTTGCCTGATGTTCTAGAAATCTGGTGGACCATGTTTGTGACTTTTGGTAGAGCATAGTGTTGAACCACGTTATCTAAAAGCTTAAATAGATAGATAGAGACACATGTATATCATATCAGTAGTCTTCAACACGTCCTCTTGTTGTCCTCTCACGTGTAGGCAATGTTCATTTTTTTCCCATAAATGCCTAACATGTGCACAATTTGTTTAAAAGGGTTGAGGAGAGACGTAAACCTAAGACCTTTGCATACTCCGATATTATGTTGAATTACTTGATCTAAAAGTTTAAAGTTATTAGATAGGGCGCATATATATCATTTAGCCCCTGTTTGACATACATTTTTTCAAAATACATTATTTCATAACTTATTTTCAACCACATTCTTTAATAAAATAATATTTTCCATCACATCAATAACTTTTTCTTACTTTTTAACCACATATTTCCCATCATATCACTATTTAAAATACATTCTTTTTTCAATAATATCTATTAAACTCACCCTTAATTATTGTCTTCAGGACATAAGATCTCTAGGCACATTTTGTTCATCGTTGCATTGGAAAGATTAGACTTCCAAGTCATGAAAGGGACTTGGTATTATAGTTTGTTCACTTGTTTTAATGGACCTTAACTTTGATGACTTCTGAAAGATCATTGCTCCAGTAGGTGGGATAACATGCTTGTGTTTGTTGAAATGCAGTAAAGTTCGATATCAATCCTGAATGTTTGCTAAAGAACACTCTAATTATTCACACGATAAAATAGTAAACACGTAAATTCAAAATTTTTTCCTTCCCATTTAATGGTTGTTAAACAGGGGCTTAGCTTGTGAATCATAGTTCAAATTAATCTTATGGATTAACTGTCTTCCCCGTGTCCTATCATGGACGTGAAGACCTTAATGTTAAATCCCCAAGTTCTCAAGCTAAATGTGGTAGATGTACTTCAACAAGAACTCCTGGATGTCAACGTCTGTCATTTCAACTCTGGTTCTTGAGACCCTTTTTGGGTTGATAAATTTGGTTAGAGGAAGGCAAAAGAATCGTTAGTTGTTGGAAACAGTATATAATTTGAAAAAAAAAATTACTAAATAACATGAAAAACACTGGAGGTCTTCGTGCTTCTATATTTATTTCCTTTTGCATACTTTTTAACTCCAGTCACAAGCCTGTGCAAATTTAATGTCTTTCGTGAATATTTAGTAAATTCAGTTAGTAAATAATTGTGAAGGCAGCTATTAATGATTATCGATAATATATTTAAAGATAAACCACATGTAAACTTTATCTAGCCATGTTATCTATTTATTGATTATTTAGCATTTAATTTCTACTAATCCAGCAAATTCCATACTCGATCTCAAAAATACATATAGAATTATATAGAAAGCTGTATTTGATAAAAGTCGTATGTACGGTCTACTAATCCAGCAAATTCCATACTTGATCTCAAAAATACATATAGAATTAT
>CAIGRO010305947.1:0-14293 GCA_903798355.1 Fraxinus baroniana | reverse complement strand
TATACACACCCCAACACTATCTACCCTATCCAAGCCTTAAAATCAATTTTTTCTCCATCTCCTCTCCCATCTCTTTATTCAAACCGTCTCGTCGTCGCCGACACTTCTTGCCCTCCACTATTTCATCTTGTCTTCACTCTTCCTCTCGTCGCTTTCTCTGTCCTTTTCCTCATCTCGCATCAACGCCACTGAGAATCGCTGCTTACAGTCATGTTTTACAGTATGCGTACGGGTCACTAGCGACATAGACCTGCGGCAGGAGCTCTCCTCACTGTCCCTCAACTCCCTCCTTCCTGGTACGGAAGGACTAATTCTTCGGGTCACAGGTCCGAATATAGCTCTGACAAGATAGGGCACTGATCTCCTCCCTATGGACTTCCCCATCGTTTTTTCCCTTGTTACCTCGTCGGAGAGCGATCAATTTTTGAACCTCGGCGGTGCACTTTTCCTAAAAGCATTCACATTTTCATTGTTTTCTCTCTTTTCCGTAACAGACGTTGAAACGCTTAACTTTCACTGATGGTGCTGAAGATCTCAAAAAATTCTTCAGATACCTCATCATTGTTGAAATCCATGAAGGGTATCTTTAAAACTCCATCATTATCTTCTTTTCATCTGGAATCTCAGAAAAATCCGGCAACAATGGTGAAGATTTTATAAATAGAGTTTTATTTTGCTGATTTTCTTGGAATTTCGGAATTATAGATGATGTCTGTTTTGGAATTGTGAGAGTTTCTGAAAGGACTTCTTTGACTATTTCTTCTTCTAGTGTTGGAGGTGGTGATTTAGAAGTGTAAGGATTTGAAGATGTTGATTTGCTGGTGGTGCTAATGCAACAACCCATTGTAGCTGTTGTTCTCATTTGTGACAAAGTATTGGTGGTGGATCGGGATAGGGGTGGGGTGTTTGGTGTATGTGACCAACTATTTGGTTTATTGTGACTAACCATTAAATTATGACTTTAAAATTCGATAATTTATGATCAATAAATTTAAAAATATGTGACTGATAGATAAACTGTGACCTATAATTTTTTGAATCTGTGACCAATGAAATAAATTGTAACGTATAAAGTTTTTGATTTGTAACCTCAAATATTGTGACCAATTAATTTAATAATATGTGACCAATAAATAAGTTGTGACATATAATTATGTACATGTGACCATTAATTGTATAATTGTGAATTTATTATATTTAAATATTAATTATTTTTAATTAATTAACTAAATACCCGAGTTTTGCAATTGTGAAACCTAATGTCTGATTTTTGCAATTGTGAGACTTAATGCCTGATTTATGAACTCTTCCCTAATAAGTTTTCAATTGGAGTGGGCTAGATCTAATTTTGTGTATGCTTTTTGGGCTCTATCATGGGCTTATTTTTTAATTGCCCAATAAAAAATAATAGTGTTCCAAGGAATAACTTTACAAAGATCCTGATTTTGCCCCCAAAAACTTGAGAATACTAAAGATTAGGGTTGCACAATAAAATCACAAATCGAACCAAACCCATTTAATTGAAATCGTTGGTTCGAGTCCATGTGGACTAGTGATTTTTTTACCTCAAACTGAACCAAACAGTTTCAAAATAGTTTGACTTAGGTTTCGATTTTAAAAAACCAAACAAAATCAAATTGAACCGATTTTTTTTTTCACGGAGTGGTTGATAACTCTAATAGAAGATCAGTATGGTATTCACTTTCTATAAAATATTGTAATGAGGCTATTATTAGAACCAATGTAATTTTTTGTATAGATTTTAGTTGGTAGGTTAGTTAGCAAGTTAGGTTGTAAATTTGCCGACTGGATGTTAGTTGTGTCAGTTGGCTTTTGGCACCTATTTATGTTGTATATGTACACGCGTTTTGTGCAACTTTGAACAATAATAAACAATAGTTTACATTTCATTTTAGTTCTAATATGGTATGAGAGCATTTTCCTTCCAACTTTCATCTTCTTCTCTTTCTTCATCCTCTTCTCTGAGTTCTCTTATATCGTTTCTGTTACAATGGAATCAACGCAATCCAAAAATGATTTTGATTTGCGATCATCCATGAACAAGTCTGCCATTGATGAGCCATCTAGTCCGTATTTCCTTTATCATTCTGATAGTCCTAGATTGGTACTTGTGTCTCTATCGCTCACAAAAGAAAACTACGCCTCTTGGAATCATGCAATGATAATTGTCTTTTCGATGAAGAGCAAACTTTCCTTCATTAATGGATCAATGAAAAAACTAGAAGATGTGAGTCCTAACTTGATTAATGGGTTCGAAATAATAATATGGTTATATTCTAGATACTTAATTCAGTCTTGAAGGTAATTGCAGTCAGTATCATCTATGCTTCTATAGCATACGAGATCTGGAATGATCTCAAAGAAAGGTGTCAACAAGGCAATGGACCAGGGATCTTTAAACTGAGGAAGAATCTAATGAATTTAACTCAAGATCAAAGCAACATAAGTGTGTACCTTACTAAACTGAAGACTATATGGGAAAGTGTACATGCGGTGGTGTTAAGGAAATGAACAAATACTATCAAATAGAATACATTATGTCATTCCTCATGGGGCTAAACGAATCGTTCTCTCAAGCTAGAGGTCAGATCCTGCTAATAGACACTATGCCACCTATTAATAAGGTGTTTGCACTAATTTCGCAAGAAGAGAATTAGAGAAAGTTGAGTACACAATCGTTTGGAAATGATGCAAATGGTGCAGCTGCATTTGCATTATGATCTAACAATGCAAAATCTGCGCCCAAGTATGGTTTTCGCAATGATGGTTCTAGGATTGGTAACTTTGGAAATGTCAAGAAGAATGAGAGGCCCTATTGTACTCAATGTAAGTACCATGGACATTCAGTGGATAAGTGATATAAAATCCATCGATATCTACTAGGATACAAACCAAAATCAAAGGACAATTTCCAAAGCTATTATGTTCCTAAACCAATTAATCAGTTGTCTACTCCTCATCAAATTGAACAAGAACCTGGAATGGAGAATTTTATGCAGAATCTGGATTCCAGTCAATAGTGTCAATTGATGACAATGTTGTCCATCCACTTAGCTTCAAGCTCGAACACCGCTTCAATTGATCAGGACAAACATACCATTTAAATGCTGCAGGCACATGTCATTCCATATCAGTTAACCTTATCTTTACTACTAAAGAGATTTGGATAGTAGACTCAGGGGCTACAAGACATGTATGCTCCAGTGTTGATGCCTTTATAAAATTGAGAACAGTTGATAATGCAAATATCACTTTGCCAAATCACACACGAATATCAGTCAACCTATGTGGTGATAACAGACTAAGTCCTAAATTGGTACTGAGTGATGTTTTATTTAACCCACTATTCAAATTCAATTTGTTGCCTGTTAGTGCATTAACTGTTGGATCACAACTCACTTTAAGCTTCTTTCATAACCATTTCATCATTTAGGAGGCTACAACCAAGAGGATAATTGGCAAGGGTGAAAAAGTTCAGGAATTATATGTACTTGGCACCAGAAATCTTAATTCCTTTTCAAATGTCTTTGGTTGAAATGTTTCTACTCGTATATAGCATAATAGGCTTGGCCATCTATCTTTTAAAATATTAGATGTATTAAAAGATCAAATGGCACGTGATATTTCAAAATTAAATAAACATATTCCTTGTTATGTTTGCCCTATTGCTAAACAAAGTAGACTATCATTCGAGCCCAATAACAAATTGTCCAGTAAGCCATTTGATCTATTACATTGTGATATATGGGGGCCAGATAATGTTCCTTCACAATCAGGGCACAAATACTTCTTAACTTTAGTTGATAATTGTTCTGGATTTATTTGAATCTACATGCTACGACAAAAATCTGATATGTGAGTGCAGTGCATCATTTTTTTTAGTATATTTGCTACACAATATAATGCCACTAATAAGAGTTTCAGATTAGATAATACTCATGAACTGTCCTTTAAAGAATCTTTGCTGGGAAAGGGGTATTACACCAATTTAGTTGTATTGAAAGACCACAACAAAACTCTATTTTAGAACGTAAACATCAACATCTTTTGAATGTTGCTCGAGCTATATTTTTCCAATTAAGAATCTCTCTCAATTTTTGGTCTGAATGTATGTTGACAACAGCCTACCTAATCAATAAAACCCCATCTCCTCTCTTAAAACATAAAACGCTTTATGAAATCTTACATGGCAGCCCTGCTGATTATTCCATTCTTCGAGTCATTGAGTGTTTAGTTTTGCATTTTTACTCATTGCACACAGAGATAAATTTCAGCTAAGAACCAAGTTATGTGTGTTCTTAGGCTATCCATCAGGAGTCAAAGGCTACAAACTACTGGATGTTACATCAAGACAGGTTTTTATATCAAGAGATGTTATGTTTCATCGAAAAATATTTCCCATTTATACTATTGTGGAGGCTGATCAAATGCTAGATCATTTCCCTGATCTAGTATTGCCATCTTCTACATTGTTTACTCCCCATGATATAATTGTCCGGTCAGAACGTGAACACCCTAATCTTGATTCACATGCTTATGATCACAGTTCTTCATCTAAGGCATTTCGCTCTTCACCTCTAACTAACTCTAATTCTCCCAATCATTCAAACTTTACTAGGCTCCAAGCCATGACATTCAAAAATATCGAAAAGCCTCTAGAAACCCCCCTTCCCCTTCCCAAGTATCTCCTTGACTATCATTGCAATTTGATCTCTCAAACTGATCATTCTATTATTCATTCCCCAAACCATATTGGTCACTTTGTTTCTTACAAAAATCTGTCTGAACCTCACAAACATTTAGTATTAAATATCTCATCTCATTTTGAGCCTCAATTTTTCCATGAAGCTGTCAAATTCACTCAATGACGTGCTATAATAAATCTTGAATTGGAAGCCATGGAACTCAACCGCACATGGTCCATTGTGCCCCTACCTCCTGGGAAGCACTCTGTAGGATGTAGGTGGATTTACGAGAACAAGTACAACTCGGATAGATTACTTGAGAGGCCTAAGGTACTCCTTGTTGCAAAAGGCTACACACAATAAAAAGGATTTGATTACTTTGACACTTTCTCCTCAGTGGCCAAAAATGCTACCGTCAAAGTTTTACTCACTCTTGCAGCCCACCATAAGTGGTACTTAATCCAATTAGATATAAACAATGCATTCCTGAATGGTTACTTATTTGCGAAAGTTTATGTGGATCTTCATCTTAGCTATGAATTCCTTAAGCCTTTCAAACATGGGGAGAAGATTGTTTTCAAATTGCACGAGTCCATATATGAACTTGAACAGGCTTCAAGACAATGGAATTCAAAGTTTACTAATACCTTCATTCATCATGGTTTCAATCAATCTAAGGTAGACTATCTTGTCTTCACTAAAGGGTTTGGAGACAGTTTTGTGGCATTGCTAGTATATATAGATGACATTGTAATAACTGGACCTAATGTTCACATTATTGGTTCATTAAAGGTATAATTACACTCTCAATTCAAGCTCAAATATTTGGGATGTTTAAAGTACTTCTTGAGGATTGAAATTGTACGTTCTACATCAGGAATTGTTATTTCACAAAGACAATATACAAGGCAGTTGCTTGAGGATCCAAGTTATCTGGATTGCAAATCGGCAAGTAGTCCTATGGAAACAAAATCAGCACTCAACATTCATGAAGGAGATTTACTGCCAGACACTTCTCACTACAGAAGATTAATTGGATGACTAATATATTTAACCTTATCACGGCCTGACATTACTTTTGCAGTACATAAGTTGAGTCAATACGTGTCTCAACCAAGGATGACATACCTTAAATCAGTTCATCACCTTCTGAGATATTTGATGGACAATCCTAGACAAGGTCTTTTATTTTACTCACAAATGCCTTCTGGTTCATCCATTAGCATTCGAGCATTTTCTGATGCTAATTTGGGGTCATGCATTGATACACGAAAGTCAACTACTAGTTTTTGCGCTTTTGTTAGCAATTCAATGGTTTCATGGAAATCAAAAAGGCAGCCAACTATCTCTCGTTCATCAGCTGCAATTCAAATTGCAACGAACCCTGTCTTCTACAAACGAACAAAACACGTTGAAATCGATTTCCATTTTGTTCGTGACAAAATTACAGTTGGGATAGTGAAGCTTCTACCAGTTCGATCGAAACATCAACTTGCGGATGCTTTTACCAAGCCTTTACCTACCTCCATTCTTAATCCTTTGTTATCCAAGATGTGCGTAAAAGACATTTATAGCACATCTTAAGGGGGTGTATTAGAACCAATGTATATGTACACTCATTTTGTGTTAGTTGATTTTTGGCGCCTATTTATGTTGTATATGTACACTCATTTTGTGTGACTTTGAACAATAACAAATAATAGTTTACATTTCATTTTAGTTCTAATAGCTATTTCGAATTTTCGTATTTGTTGTACTAACTAGCTTCATATGCAGTTCCAAGTGTAGAAATGGACAAAACGGCATCACTAAACTAACAAGCATGCATTTTAAACATTGTTATTACTTATTATCGAATAACTTCCTCAATAATGAATAATCTATTTGTACGTATGAATGCAAAAATCCTTAATTTCTTAGGGAAGTACATATTTAGCCCCCTCAACTATCTTCCCATAACCTTCTCAATCTTTTGAAAATTAAAGCCTCAAGCCTTTACCGATTCGCCCACTTTCCATTCACGTTGTGCCTGATGTAGGTATATAAAATGTGAGATCGAGCTACTATAAAGCTAAGAAAACGGTTTGAACAATATTCAACAAACCTTGATAGTTGCTTCAGACTCATTCCTGATCCACAGTGTTGAGCAGGCCAAGGAAAGCCAGGATTAGGATTATAAGATGGGTTGTAGAGAGTACTTGTTTAGGTGGGTTGTCTCTATAAATTGCAGTCAATGGGAGAATTAAGAAACAGATATTTAACCAAAAGTAACATTAAAAAATTATCTAAATCAAAATCTATCACCTCAGTTGGCAAATGTGAATATAATTTAACAATATTAGTTCTCTTTTAAACTTATATGTTAACTTTTTAAATATATTACTATAATACGAATGTAAATCGCGGATTAAGACCGAATCAAATCGCAAATAATGATATGATTTAATTTTGTTTGGTTTGATTTGAAAAATAAAATGATTTGGTTTGGAAAATTTTCAAATCGTATGAAATTGTTTGAGTTGAAAATACCGCTCAAATCGAACTGTGTTCATCCCTACTAAAGATACCTCTTTTATTAAAATTTAGCCCCCAGGGCAAATCTCCCAATGGTAAAGGGGAGGGCGATTAGGGCTCAGCGCGATAGTGTTCAGAGTTCGATTCTCCGTAAGGTGAAATTGACTTTGTTGCAAGCGGGAGTTACCATAATGTTAATAGCCTAGACCGATCTATAAGCTCTCCATCCTGACTTCTGGGAGGCACATCCTGTGATTTACCTCCTTCACAATGGCCCAAAGTAGGGTCGGTGGGGGTCCTCAAGGTTAAGGTTCAACCTTTTTTTTAATTAAAATTTAACCCCTTTTATAATTTTATTAAATACATCATTTTCATATAACATTTTTATTTCAGTTTTTCATTAAATATAAATATTTTTGATGAATTACATGTGGTAAATGTGTTACTATATTATTTGTAAGGTAATGTTAAAATATTTCTGTTTATTTCAGGAAAATATGTAATTTGTGTGTTGGAATGAAAGGAGTGGTGTCATAAGCGGTTTAGGGTGACACAGACAATTTATTGAGACGGTGATTGTTGATGGCGATGGTGATTGATTTTGGATTTGGGATGGGGTGGGGGTTGGGGTGGGTAAACTTTTCTTTTTTTCTTTTATTTAATATTTTTTATGTAATTATTTTAATTTTTTAATATGAAAAATAAAAAGTTACTATTTTACCATATTTAAAATGAATAATGCTATTTAACCATACTAAAATTATAGCACCAGTCTCTAAAGCGTTAGGTAATATACTAAATAAAATGTGAAAATACATAACTTATTTAATTATACATATTATTTAATGATACATTAGCGTCATATAAACTGGTGTTATAACACATGTGAGACTAAATATGATCACTCTTTTGAAATATTAAAATTTTGGTCAATTTACATTTTTTTTTAGTCAATTAACCGTCTCCATCCATTTGTCCTATGCTGCAACAAAATGAAATGTTTGAGACTGTGAGAGCACAAACTAAAAGTCTGGATAAAGTCAAGGTAAAATGAAAAATTTGGGACCTGACTGCAATTCTCCCTAAAATATATATTTATTCATAGCTTTTGACTATTCAAGGCTTCATTTGGGATTGATTTTAGAATTCATTTGTGATTGGCCAAAGATGTACAGTTATATTAGGCATTTTGGTAAATTTATCTAAAAAATGATTATAGATTAAGGGTATTATGTTCACACTATAAATTTTTCTTATCTCACCACATTCTAATATCAATGAAGGTCATCAACATTTGCTCATTTTTGCAATTTTATCCTCAACTTTTTTCTTTCACATTTTTGTCCTTAACCAAAATTAATTAGCATATATTGTCTCACATGATGATTTATATCCAAATATTCTATTAATGTACATTGAATTGAGGAATAAATATTTTGTCAATATATATATATATTCCTCGATCGTAAGCCAGTATATGTGCACCATCAATAACAACAAGACAATCCTAAATTAATATACAATTTTGTTATATTATTAATAATAGTTTTTTACCTCGTTTTTTGTAGGGGTGACGTGGTCAACAGATTTCAAGTCCTCACGTCCACGTGAACCTTTGTCCTACATTGGACAAACCATAAGTCACATGAAGCCTTCTCCGACGTGGGGAGGGGTGACCCCGTGCACTCCGACAATCGAATCAATCAATGTATAAGTGAAGGTGTGTGGGAAGTGTTAGATACATGAATCACTAAGCATTGAAGGATCGGATTCGGGAAGGTGTCAGTAAATATAGATAGAGCAAGATTAAAGTTTGAATGTATAAAGTTGCATTAATTTCAAATGACACAATGTGTGAGCTTTTTAATAGTAGAGGAGAAATGATAATCCTTGGATGAAGTGACACTTGACCTCATCTGAACGGCTAAGATATACTCAATAAGTGTCATTCCATCAATCCTAAGTTGACAACGTTTAATGATTCTAAAAAGTGATTGTCCTAAAACCTAGGTCTGACCATTAATGCGTAGATTGATAATTTGACCTTTAGATGCTGCTGCAGTGAGTTATCATATCAGTCGGTCGCTGGTGGATCTTATAATGAAGATCGTGTGGGAAAATGTGAATTGGAAATTGCCTTTTGTGGCTGTGGAAGCTACGAGCATCTCACTCCTTTCCTGCAGCATATTCAACACTTCAGTTCAACCATAGAGACTCAACCTTGACATGGCATCTCAACTGAAATTGTGCATCACCTCGACTACTTCGTAGGGGCTCGCCTCAGCAAGGTAAAAGGTGACGTGGAGTGCGTGCCTTGTAGGTTTTCTCAGTTAGCTGCCACATTGGCGATGATCTAGAGCCTCTTCATGAGAGGCGTAATAGTTGTCAATGATTGTCATAAATAATAATTGTATAATTAACCTTAAAGTAAGAATTTTTGAAGTTCAGTTAATGAGCTATTAGTTTGTTTGACAAACGATCAAATTAAAGAATAAAAAATTATTCTCAAAATAAATTTGAGATTGGTAAGAGGAATTCACTTATGTCATTTCATTATAATACAATTTTTAGAGGAAGATTCAAATCTTTCATAATCATGTCAAATCATTATATTTTCGATCTTGTTAATTGTTAACAGATTATGATATATGTGTACTTAGGATATTCTAACTATTGAAATTGATCTCCTGCCCACTGGAGTAGGAGATCAGGCATGTTATAACAGTATTGTCAACTTAGGACATTCTAACCATATTGTCCAAATAAAAATTTAATTCAACAAGATGTTTAAAATCATGGGAACCCATAATTTTAGACATCAATTAGGCAAAGCATTTAAAAAATTAGAAAGAAATTTAAAATAAATCATATCATTTATTGTGCACTAGAACCAATTGGACCAAAAGGGGGAAAGAAACAACCTCGCATGCTGTTAATTAGATCCTTCAGATCAAACGTTACAAGGAAAAAGGAGAAAAAGCTGAAAAAAGATAACTTTAAAAGGGTTGCTTTATTTATTTTTATTGTTTAATTCTCAATTTGTCGACTTTTCCTCTCTCACCAACCTCATTTAGGTGGCTTGATTATTATCATGTTCAAACATTATCAAGATATTATGATCACGGTCACACTACATCACGAGCCCACTATTCATTTTTGGGTTTCTAAATGTTTAAACTTAGGTGGATTATGTTAGTTCCGTAATTTTTATTTGTCATACCATATTTTAATAATTTCTTTCGTAAATTCTTATCTTCAACATTTCATTAATTACTAATTATTACATCTCGTCCTTGATAATGATTTATGTAACTCAAATATTTTATTTTCATGCTTTGAAATAATTTTTAAAAAATCGAATATTTTATTATTATTATTTTTAAAAATGGTGAGAAAATAGTTGTTATACGCTATTTCAACAAATTTTTTTGGACGAACTGTTATCAAATACCAACTGTGTTAATTAATGAAAAGTTTTGTGGATAAGAATATCGTGAAAAATCGTTAGGAACATAGATGATATAATGTCATAATGAGTAAGGATTGAAAACTTTTAAGTGTAATTAAAATATGATGCAAAAAATAAAAATTGTAGTATGAATATAATTACCTTAAACTTGTTGTAATACTATTTAAACCGTCGTATCTAACGTACCAAACATGTCAAATATATTATACAGTATCAAAATATATTTAAAAAGTCAAAATTACAATAAAACAGAGTCACCGTTGAGGGATAAATTCCGACAACTTGAATAGAGACATCGATAGAATCATATCAGACCGTCATTTCTTAGGCGTAGTTTTCACGTGCAACTCGATTCATTTTGACACCACTAACCTTCGAGAGATTCCACTTGCTAGGCGTCAATACGCTAAAGTTTTTCCAAATGCTTTTAAGTTTGCATTGAGAAAAAATGAAAATAGTATTCCAGGCCCCAAACCAGAGAAGACCTAAGTAATATACTAGCAACATTACCGGAATGAGAAGTAATGAAGGCTTTCGAACCACCTAGAAATCGACAGCATCGGTTCCAAGTTTTGCTATTGAAGTTAAACTGGTCGAAACAGAAGTATTTACGGGTCGAAGCTACTGGCCAAACAATAGAATCCTATCTCGAAAACTCGCAACAAACCTCTGTTTTGTTTGGATCATGAAACGATGAGGCAACGTATAAGAAGACCACAGTAACCAAAAAATCAATTTCCATATAAAATTTGTGGACCAAAGCAGGGCAGACATTCTCCACACTTCAATACAAAATTTTATACCATAACAGGACAATCTCATAAGCCTTACATAAACTAACCATACAATTTGAATTAGAACTAAATATTTGCATCCACACGAAAAAAATTGAAATTTCACAAACCGGAAATAAATAATATAAGTTCCACAAATCGACGCTAAAATGAAAATTTCTCGTACAACAATATTAACATAATTGTTTGCTGGAAGGACGTTTCCAAGATACGACATTAGGAGAAACGAAATGAAATAGTAAAAGGAGAAAGAAACATAAACACCACTCTGAAACTACAAATGACCTCTTAAATAAAATCAAATAAGCTCAAGATATGATAACACGACATAATCAGAATATCTCATTCCTCATATCCCCGTCTTCAAAACTTTTCCACGTCAACCAAACTGTGTTCGCTTGAAAAATAACACGAAAAACCAACTAAATGAGCAAAAAGTAAACTCATAATAAGAAATAATAGCAGCTTAGAAGCACTTCCTGTGGACGATAGATGGACCGGACTCATCATATTCGCCCTTAGAGATCCACATCTGTCATGTCATAAAGAAAGAATGTCAATCACAATTCAAGTAAACATTTATCCGAATTATCATGAAAGAGTAAAGTTAATGTTAATGAACCTGCTGGAATGTGCTGAGAGATGCAAGAATTGATCCTCCAATCCAGACACTGTACTTTCTCTCGGGTGGTGCAACAACTTTGATCTTCATGCTGCTGGGAGCCAAGGCGGTGATTTCTTTGCTCATACGGTCAGCAATGCCAGGGAACATGGTGGAACCACCACTGAGGACAATGTTACCATACAGATCCTTCCTGATATCAACATCGCACTTCATGATTGAGTTGTAGGTTGTCTCGTGAATTCCAGCAGCTTCCATTCCTATCAAAGAAGGCTGGTAGAGGACTTCCGGGCAACGGAATCTCTCAGCTCCAATTGTAATAACCTGTCCATCAGGCAATTCGTAGTTCTTCTCAACAGACGAGCTGCTCTTGGCAGTCTCAAGCTCCTGTTCATAGTCAAGTGCCACGTAAGCAAGCTTCTCCTTCATGTCACGGACAATTTCCCTCTCAGCTGATGTGGTGAACATGTAACCTCTTTCAGTGAGGATCTTCATAAGATAGTCTGTGAGGTCACGACCAGCAAGGTCCAGACGAAGGATGGCATGGGGGAGAGCATACCCCTCATAAATGGGGACAGTGTGACTCACACCATCACCAGAATCCAGCACAATACCTGTTATGAACAGAAATCCGTAGGAAATGAAATGAAATCACTTGTGTGCATATTGAAGGGAGAAAATGTAGATTCCAAGAATGGATACACACCAGTAGTACGACCACTTGCATAAAGAGAAAGAACAGCCTGGATAGCAACATACATTGCTGGAACGTTGAAAGTCTCAAACATGATCTGTGTCATCTTCTCTCTGTTCGCCTTGGGATTGAGAGGTGCCTCAGTGAGAAGCACAGGATGCTCCTCAGGAGCAACACGAAGTTCATTGTAGAAAGTGTGATGCCAGATCTTCTCCATGTCATCCCAGTTGCTGACTATACCATGCTCAATTGGGTATTTCAAGGTCAAGATACCTCTCTTAGACTGAGCTTCATCACCCACATACGCATCTTTCTGTCCCATCCCAACCATAACACCAGTGTGTCGGGGCCGGCCCACAATACTTGGGAAAACTGCCCTGGGAGCATCATCACCAGCAAATCCAGCCTGAATATAAAACAAAAACAGTTATTCCCCCCTAAACCAACTTCATAATAATTTAATAAGTGATGGGATTCCAACAAACTCAAGAATATTTGCTAACCTTCACCATTCCAGTTCCATTATCACAAACAAGGGGCTGAATATCCTCAGCATCTGCCATTTCTATTTACTGGAAAAAGAAAACATATCAATTCAGTATGGAGAATCACATAGATCCATATCAAATAAGAAACAAACATAGCACATTGACAAGCACAGGCGGGAAAGCTCATAGATTTTACATCCATACCAAATTTTCAGATATAAATATATAACAGGGACGACAATGAAGTAGATATAGCTTTATAAGAAACAAACATAGCACATTGACACACAGAGACAGTAAACCTCATAGGTTTTACATCCGTACCAAATTTTCAGATATAAATATATAACAAGGACGACAATGTAAATGGTTTAATCGTAATCATCATCAGCTTAGATACAAGAAAATACATACATATTCGGAGACGGCCAGATTTCAAACAAAATAAATTAGAATTCGCAGGAAAAAAAATTATAGATCTGTTAAATCAGAATAGATCTTGTCAAATATTATGCTACAAACAACAGATCGGAATCAAATGAATTGTTCACATTAAGAATTACCAAATCTAAACCTTTCTTCAATATATTATCAACAAACAAATCATTGCACGCATAAAAACTTCAGATCTAATCATTGCAATGCATCATAAATCAAATCTAACCATAAAATTAGCCTGCACGGCTGCACCAAAAATTAAACAAAAAAGAATAATAAATGAGCTAACCTACCTTGATTTGAGAGAAAAGTTATGGAGATAGCAAAAAATTGAGATTGAATAGTTGTATAGATTTGGTTTTGATTTTTGCTCTCTCTCTCTCTCTCTCTCTCTCTCTCTTTTCTCTGAACTTTAGGCCGCCTCGAGGAGGAATCCAATGAGGTAGGAATGAGAAATGAAGGAGAGGCGTCAATTTATACACGCTTAAATCATTGTGATTTTGCAAAAACCCGCCCAACGCAACGCAACCCAACCCAACCCAATCCGACCGGGTTGGATCGATTTTTT
>CAIGRO010305936.1:0-10146 GCA_903798355.1 Fraxinus baroniana | reverse complement strand
TTTTTCCCCCCCCCCCCCCCCCCAACCTAAAAATCCTGGCTACGTCCCTGCTGAAACTTAAAAGCTGTTTTTGAAATTTGTTTACATAATTTTTAGGAAAATGATAGATGTACATTAGGGGGTACATGAACATCTTGATGTACCCCTTAATGTACCATAAGAACAACCCTAATTTTTAAGATGTGTTTTGACAGACTATAATATCTTTTAGAGAAAGTTGATATGTGACAAATTTTTTTAACAAAAAAGTAAAAGTAAAAGTAAAAATTTGCTAAATTGATCCGTATGATAGTGCCATAGCATCAATTCCTTTATCTGTACAGAAAGATGCATTTCATAATGATCCTTTATAGGTCGTGACAAAGAAAATTTGGAAGTGATGAGCTTTACAATATCTTGACGTGACCTTAAGTATATTAAAGTGACCAATTTGATGCATAATTCATTGAATCAATTAATCAACACTTAATTGGCTGACTAACTCTCCATAACCACAAAGCGAATTGCCTGGAATAACCTTCTATGAAGTCGATCGGATTTTTCTTTTTGCATCGAAGATATTTGTATGTCAGTTTTACATAAATACAGTAACAATCGTTCATGTATAAGAATTATTATTTTGTTATTATAAGTCCATGTTTCGTGCAGGTGAAAATTAGGTATATAGTAGCCCACGGGGCACATTCAAGTTGGCAAAGAAAGGGCATTGTTGGGCTTGTAACCTCAGTTGAGTGATGTAATAATCAATATTGGTTGGAGAAGCTTGGTGATATAATAACCATGGAGGAAGGCTCCCTAGGGGCTAGAAATATAAGGGGTGCTCGAACCCTGGTCAACTTGGGCATAGCCCGCGGTTTACCTCCGCTAGTTAGTGAGGGGCTGGTGGCTGGTGGTCCAGGAAATTGTCTGGCTAAGTTGGGATACCTGGGTATAAAAAAAAAATTAGGTATATAGTGGATTTCGATAGAAGTTAATGAAATATGTGGTTGAAAAATTCGAAGTATTATAAAATGTATGATTAAAATTAATTTTTGACTTTAACTTAGTTTTTATGTAGATTTTAATCCATACCAAAAAGGGATAAAAATTATAGTAACACAAGTTTTTTGAGGTAAATTTTTGCGGGGGTAAAATTCATTTATGGTAACTATGCTTTTATCCTAGTTTGGACAAGACATTAAATTTACTTCAATTTCATTCAATTGGGTAATCACATTTTTGATATCATTCAAATAGTTTTGTCTTCAACTTCACTTCAATTTCATTCAATTGGGTAATCACATTTTTGATATCATTCAAATAGTTTTGTCTAAATCTGTCGCTTGAACTGACTGAAACGATGGTATATCAATCAATAAATGATAATTATAAGAATTATGTGTCACGCATTTTATGCGACGTGAATTATACCGTAAGTGTAAGTTGTCAAGTTTTGTAATATAGTATTGGAGTAAGAGTGTCAAACCCACAATGATTTATATTTGATTTTATACTAAGTATTATAACTATTTTAGCCTCTATTTTATCAAGCTGGATGAATTTTATAATCAATATTTTTAATTAACGTAACGATGGTTTTAGTAATGAATTCAAATAATACAATGTAAACGAATGACTCAATATAAGAAAGGTCTAGGGAATGATTTCAACTAACTTTGAATTATGATTCAATTATGTCTAACTATCCTAGTCAATTTTCTCGTGTTTAAAAGCAAGAATCCTAATGCATTTCTCTTCCGTCTCTTGAGTGCCGGCTAGAAATTAATCATATAATTTCATTTCAATATCTCTATTCCGAATTAAGATCAAAGATTTTATTAATTCCATAATTCTTTTATAGAGTAAGGTTCATAAATCATATACTTTCTCTCGAAACCCATAAAATTTATGTTGTCAATCATATGATCCCGCCGAAATTTCTCTATCTCGAGTGACGAAATTGACTAACATCTATTAATTCAATTAGTAGTCAATTAATTGAAAACATTAATTTCATGACACAATCAATCATATATGAAAAATCAAATAGAAATAATTTAATCAAATCATAATATCAAGTTTGACTACATTAAACCCTAGATAAATTGTTTAGTTCATGATATAATTCATAAAATCTATATAATTTATATGAGAGAACATAATGAAGAATGGAAAGAAAAACTATTTTAAAACCTTAGTTGGAATTCGTCTTGATGTTCTTCGCGTCTCCTCTCTTGATCTTGAGTTTTTATATGTTTTGCCCCTTCAATTTTGCGTTGAATTTTCCTTGCCTCTTGAACCTTTTATTCCCCCTTAGAATTAGGTCTTAAATATTGTATTTATAATATTTTGAAGTATTGGAAGGGTTGTAGTCATATTGGGCCCAAAAAAGAGTCCAAAATAATCAAAAACCTATATCTCGGCTCCCATGATTATGTGATTTTCAGCAATATGGGTGCTGTGGCACCGAAATCGACACTGTGGCACCCATCTTCGAGTGGAAAACTGCACTGTCCATCCTTTAGTATTTTTATTATAACTTTTTCTTTCGTTGTATGATTGAGGTGATTCAAAATGATTTGGAAAGATGACTCAAAGGGCTACAACGTTGCTTCGGATATAATTTTCCAATCCAATCATTTACTATATCAAAAATGAGTCAATATGAGAATACAAATTTAGAGCATAACTTTTTCTGTTGGAAATTGATGTGTGATCATACTTTAATATATTTGATCCATTTGACTTATTTCTTCATCCAGTTAACTCCTAGCACTCTTAAATTTTCATTATGAGGTCCGACACAACTTTTGTGTTGCATTTTAGTTTTCGAACTTTGGATCTCCTACAATTTAGCATGTTTCTCCAATTTGCCAACTTTTGCTTATTTCACAACATCAAAACACACATTAAAACGTTCTAAAACTCGTAGAAATAAGTTAAATATCAAATTTAAATGATATTTAAAGTATGAGTGAAATACACTCATCATTATGCTTCTTGTATATTCCTTGATGATATCAAGGTCCCTTCCATGTGTAGAAAAAATATAGTCATTCATTGAAAAAGTGTTATTAAAATTAATGCACAAAAATATGTCAACTCACATTATGTCAAACTTAGGGTGTGTTTGAGCCATATTATTTTGGAAGAATATATTCTGGAATAATAGATTGATGGAGAATGTGTGGTTGAAAAAGAAGGAAAAGTTATTGATATGATGAAAAATATTATTTTATTGAAAAATGTGCATAGGCGGACCCATGGGGTCCTGTGGGCATGTGCTCCCCCCCCCCCCCCAACTTTTGAGTTATATATATAATCCATAACTGTTTTAATTTTTATTAAAATTTACTAAAAAATTGGTTTTAATTTCTACCAAACAAGGGTAAAATCACTTATGGATTGAAATCTAAATTTTAATTTGAATCAAAGTTAACAATTAATTTTAATAACATATTTCATGGAATCCATAACTGTTTTAAATTTTATCAAAATTTACTAAAAATTTGATTTTAATTTCCACCAAATAGGGGTAAAATCACAATAAATTTGAATTTCGGTAACATGTTAATTTTAAAAATTCTCTGACGATTGTACACTAATCAAATTTACAAATTGCTTATGTCATCTCAAAACTTATTTCGAGAACTACATTATGGACATATCGTATAGTCCAAATAGATATCGAAAATAGTTAAAAATACATTAAACGTGAGTTTAAAGAAAAACGTCTAACTTGCATTTTTTCAAAAAAAAATCAATTATTTCATTAATATTTACTATTTTTGCGATAAAAACTTCTCCATGTAATTTTCATCATTTTATTAGGAAACTTTATACGGAATACCGAATATGACATCAAAAATATCTGAAATTTTATATTCGAAAAAGTCATATCCCATGTAAATTTTCGGAAGCAAAATTACATGGGGTATGATTTTTTTTTTTTACGTAAATTTTCGAGTGTAAAATTTCTTTCAACTTCTTTGTAAGTTCGATTGTGTCTCTCTAACTTTCATGTTCTGCGTTCACCCCTGAGAATGTGTGGTTAAAAACGAGTAAAAGAATAAAAATAAAAATTTTAATGTGTACCTTAATTTCAAATTTGAAATTTGATGTATATATAATATGATTACTCTTGTAATTATAGCTGGTTACTCTTTTCATTGTTGACTTGTATTACACTCAATCCACAATTCCACATGTCTAAAGCCTATAGAGTCCGGAGTCCCAATCTAAGAACATAGAGTCCCGACAGTCTGCATTCTAAAAAGCCCCATTTGGCTGATAAGCAAAGCAAAAAAGGGTAAAAGATAAAGAAAATGGTCCCATTTCTATCCATACATAGAATACCATCTGTCAACTTTTTTTTTGAACTTTTTCATTGATTTTAAGAAATACGAATTTTTCTTTTTGTTTTCTCATTATTAAGCAGTAGCTAGTTTATTGCAAAAGTGAATCACATAAAAGCCAATGATCATTATTCTCGTTGAGAGAGAAAAAATTGCCTTTGGTCTGAGTTTATCGTGTTTGATTCATACTTGTGAAATAAAAGAATTTTATTATAGAAGGAAATAACATTTAAGAAAGGGAATGAAACTTGTCAAGAGAGTTCAAGATTTTATTAAAAAAAAATTCTTGCATTGTATTGACAAGAATAGTCTTGAAACAAAGATGATGTGAATACACATAGTATTAAGTTCATCCAAGCATATATTTGGCAAGCCCCTAGGAATTGGTTTCGTCTGAAACATAGACCAATGATCACCCATGACTTATGTGTCACACCAGCATGAGAAAGGCTTTTGGTGGCCTTATCGGTGCATATCACGATGGAGTCTTCGACTAGAGTGAAGTTGTGACAAGGTAGTTGTAGGAGAACCCGTGACTCGATTTAATCATTCGCCATGGAAATGCCCTCTTCCCCAACCAACATATAGGCTAGCTTGCTCCCACTAGTGACTGGCGAGTGAAGGGTCCAAAAGACACGTAATCGGTCTCTTCGTATGCAAATGATTCTCGGTGTCAAAATACAAAGCCAAGGGCTGACCTTTGAATATGAAAAAATGCAAATCTGTAGGTGATGATCCTAACATTGGCATATGCCGATCTCCAAACCCGAGGAGGTTCCCTCATCTTTGGGGGTGATTGTGAGGCAACGTCCTTGGGGTAATTTGCTCGGGATACGTCACCCTGAGCATTTATTCTGCCATGAACGCTCCTCATCTCCCAAGGCCCTTCCATGTGACAGGTCTTATCCAATCCCATTAAGGATAGAACCCTATCTATGTTACCTCATCCTTACTGAATTATGGCACTAAAGTCCCATCATTATCCAAACATTGGAATAACACTAAGTCAACTCAAGTACGACTCTCAATTGCACTAGAACTCCTAGGGATCTCAAACATTGTGGTCCTACTAGGAGTCCACTACCTACTTCTATAAATACGTCGTTCTCATTCATTGTCAATGTACGTTTTTACACACTATTTACAGCATATATTCTCTTTCTGACTTAAGTATCGGAGGGGCGACAAGGACACACTTCAACGCCTTTGTTTCGGTACCGGGAGATCTTGTTCGTGCTCTTTTTCAGTCATCAAACTCGGATTTCGACATGTGCGATTTTTGGTAGGATCAGTAGGGTTTATAAATAGTAGTGTGTATAATTTAATAGAAATATATAGATAAAAGTAATTACACTTTTACAAAGTACTGTATAAATAGTTCCAAAGATATATAGTCTAAAATTGTGAATGTCAAGAAAGAAGATTTAGTCTTTGTTTGGTACACATTAAAATTTTCATTTTCATTCTTTTACTCATTTTCAACCACACATTCTTCAATTAAATAATATTTTCCATCACATTAATAATTTTTCTTTCTTTTTCAACCACACATTTTTTATCAATCTACTATTCCAGAATACACTCTTCACAAATAATGTGGCTCAAACACACCCTTAAGAAGAGAAAAACTAATAAAATACATGCACGGATTTGCAACATATGTTCTGCCTAATTGATGGCACCTAACCAAGCTAGTTCTCAACAATCTTCTCAATATAGTCACAATAGGACGATTAAATCGAAAATGAGAGGAAATTATTTTTCGTGTCAGCTCACTAGCTAGCACATATTAATCACATGATAAAAAAAAATAATAAAAAAAAAAAGTAGGCCTAGTTAGATCTTAAATATGGTTAACACTTAACATACAATCTAATAGCTTTAAAAATAATAATTATTATTAGTACGTATATGTTTTTTTTTAAAAAAAAATCCCATAAAAACAAAAATTTATTATATCAATTTATTTGATTTATAAAATCATGTTTACAAATTTTTCGGACCATACAATTTGTAGAACCCAAAACTCAATGTTGACTCCGGCTTCTCACTTGAGGCTTGAGCATGGACTTGTTCGGTAAAACAACGAAAACGATAGCTTAGTTTTATCGCGGAAATAAATAAATTTTAAACAGCGAGAATTCAGTTGGGTTAATTTGCAGTTAGCTCCCTTAAATTATGAAATTTGTCAATTAAGTTCCCAAGTCGTAACAAAAAATAATTAGATGGGCCCTGGACCAACATTCACTGAACTGCCCCGTCAATTTGTCGGTTATAGGAAGCATGGAGCCGTCCATTGTGTAAGAAGCTCACGTCAGTCTACTAATGTGAGCCCCATGAATAACCTCTTTAGTTGTACTTTCCATAATTTCTCGTTGTCGGTCATGCTGTGCACTCATCTATCTCCACGTGGCACTCGATATTGACACAATTTTAATTAAAGTACAGTTTGAAAAATGTTATTCAGATTCTCAAAACTCATTTTTAGTAGCACATTTTTTAATAAAATAATATTTTTTATCACATTAATAAATTTTATTTACTTTCTAACCACATATTTCTAATAATATCACTATTTAAAATATATTTTTACTCTATAATATCCATCAAACGTACACTCGTAGTGAAAATTATATTATGGATTTAAAAAAAATTACTTCTTTGCTTATCATGGATTCATTTATTTCTTCTTGAATTGATTATTTTAAAGTAATTTCTGTTTGAGGCCCTTTTTTGCTAATAACTTTAGAATAGTGGATGGATGTAGAAAATGTAGTTTAAAAGTAAAGGAACTTTTTAAATTTGCGTGTAATATTATTTTATAAAATAAAATGTGAGAAAAAACGTATTTTGAAAACAATGAGAATCAAATAAAGAATAAATTTACTCATTCCTTGTATGACTAAACAAATAAAAAAAGTAAACAACATTAACGAAGGTTTAGAAATTGGTGGGAAAGAAAAATGTAGTGACAATATTGTCATATATTTAGATGTATAAGTTTCTTATTTCAACTATTTTAAAACAAAAGGGAACGGACAAAACACATCACTAATTTGATGCAAGTCTCGTTTGACAAGATTTTTAAAAAGTTAAAAATTGGTTATGAAACTTAAAAATTATTTTTGAAACTTATTTGAATAATTTCTAAGTAGTGTTTTGACAAACTATAATATTTTTTAGAGAAAGTTGGCTCGAAACAATTTTTTTTTACACATAAAGTAAAAGTTTGCTATATTGATCCGTATGATGGTACCATAGCATCAATTCCTTTATCTATCGAAAGAGAAAGATGCATTTCATAATGATCATTTCTAGTCATGTCAAAGAAAATTTGGAAGTGCCAAGCTTTACAATATCTTGACGTGACCTTAAGTATATTAAAGCGATCAATTTGATGCATAATTCATTGAATCAATTAATCAACACTTAATTGACTGACTAACTCTCCATGACCACAAAACGAATTGCCTGGAATAACCTTCTATGAAGTCGCTCGGATTTTTTTTTTTTTTTTATTTTTTTCATTTTTTGTATCGACGAAAAAGATACTTGTATGTCATTTTTTAATAAATTGCAGTAACAATCGTTCATGTATAAAAATTATTATTTTGTTATTATAAGTCCCTGTTTAGTGTAGATAAATATTATATTTTTAGTGGATTTTAATAGATGTTGATGAAATATGTGATTAAAAAGTTGTGGGTACTATAAAATATATGGTTAAAATTAATTTTGTTTTTAACTTAGTTTTTATACAGATTTTAATCCATACCAAAAATGATAAAATTATAGTAACATAAGTTTTTTAAGGTGAATTTTTACGGATAAAATTCATTTATAATTTTATGGTAACTATTATCCTAGTTCGAATAGGAAAGTAAATGGGTTAATTTCACAAACGGTAACTGAACTTACCTAAAAATTATAAAACGGTCACTGAATTTTAAAACTTGTAGAAACGGTCACTGAAGTTTCATGCGCTTTCACAAACGATCACTGAAGTTTTACTTTGTTTTACAAACAGTCACTGAAAAAACCGTTATGATTTTAATTCAAACTTAAATAACCAAAACACGTGGACATAGAAACTTGACCACCTCAAGTGCAATTTTTTTTTAAACGAGAATAGACAATATTTTCATGTGAATTAAAATAAATAAAAGTACATTAAAAATTAGGAAATCTATGCACGATCACACAAAAACATAGAAAATATTTATATCTCATATCTAAATTTATGGTATGTATGTATATAGGCGGAATGAATTAAAATATCACTTTTACAATTTTCATTTAATTTACTCCAAATGTTGCATTTAATAACAAGAAATTTACACTTGAGGTAGTCAAACTTCTATCTCCACGTGTTTTGGTCTTTGAAGTTTGAATTAAAATCATAACGGTCATTCAATGACCGTTTGTGAAACAAATTAAAATTTCAGTGACTTTTGTGGAAGCGCATGAACTTCGTGACTGTTTCTACAAGTTTTAAACTTTAGATACCGTTTTGTAGTTTTTAGGTAAGTTCAATGACTGTTTGTGAAATTAACCTGAAATTAAATTGTACTTCAATTTCATTCAATTGTGTAATTACATTTTGATATCATTCGAATAGATTTGTCTAAATCCGTCGCTTGAATTGACGGAAAATGATGATATGTCATCAATAAATGATAATTATAATGCTTCTTGTACATTCCTTGTTGATATCAAGATTGACATACCTTTTATGTTTGGAAAATCTGATTATTGATTGAAAAAATATTATCAAAATTAATGTACAAAAATCTATCAATTCACGTAATGTCAAACTTAATATCAAATTTGAAATTTGATGTAATGATTGTAATTATAATTAAGTCAAATGTACCCTCTCACATGAGGTACCTCGATGAAAAAGTAACAAAAAAAATTTACTCACCCCTCCCGCGTGAATCTCCGTCCTATACATGAAGCATGATTGTTGTAATTATAGCGGGATTAGTGTTTTCATAGCTGACTTGTATTACACTCAATCCACATGTATAGAGTCCCACTCTAAGAACATAGGGTACCGATCGTCTGCATTCTAAAAGGCCCCATTTGGCTGCAAAAAGTGCAAAAGGATAAAGAAAATGGTCTCATCTGTATCCATACATAGAATAGCATCTGTCAACTTTTTTTTTTTTTGATCTTTTTCATTGATTTTAAGAAATACGATTTTTTTCTTTTTGTTTTCTCATTCTTAAGCAGTAGCTAGTTTATTGCGAAAGTGAATTACATAAAGTCAATGATCATTATTCTCGTTGAGAGAGAACAAGTAAGTTGCCTTTGGTCCGAGTTTATTGTGTTTGATTCATATTTGTGAAATAGAAGAATTTTATTATAGTAGAAGGAAATAACAATTAAGAAAGGAAATGAAACTTGTCAAAAGAGTTCATGAAGGGTAAGAAAATCTTAGGTTTATCTGCTGCAAGACCAGTGATTCAAAATTTTTTATTCCTACGAACACCTGAAGAAAAGTTGTAAATGAGAAAGCAAAAGAAAACTAAAAACTAACTGTAAATGCAAAAAGTAAAGGTAACAACACATAGAGGAGATCAACATGAAGCACAAGAAAACAAAATAAAGATATGACTCACAATTTACTGGATGATTATGTGAAAATTATATCAAACGGTCCTCTTTATATAGAAGAAAAATACACAGCACGAAAATTAGGGTACAACTTTGGAAGATAGAAAAAAATATTATAAAACTTTCAAACCGACAATCTATCTCTTCTATTTTAGAAAAATTGAAAAGATATTTTAAAAAGTATACACTACCT
>CAIGRO010305884.1:0-18373 GCA_903798355.1 Fraxinus baroniana | reverse complement strand
GAAAATAATGTGCACTAAACGGGGACTTAGAATGGTAGAATGGCCCATCAAAGTTATGTCAAAAGTCAACCTCAGTGATAAAACGCTATAGAATAGTAGAATGGCCCATCAAAATGTGTCAAATGTCAATCTCGGTGATAAATCGCACTCTCCATCAGCGTTTTATGCATAAAGTTGACTAAGACCTTTTTAAGGAATTTTTTTTCGACATTCTTATTTTTAATTTTTCATTCATTAACGCATAGTTATCTAATAATGGTATGTATTTATCCTCGGTAAAAACTAAAAATTCAATTCAGATTTTAATTTAAATCAAAATTAACAATTAATTTTAATTACACATTTTATGAATCAACAACTTTTCAGCCATACATCTTATCAACTTTTATAAAAATCTATTAAAAAATTAATTTTAATCTCTATCAAACAGGAGCTTAAAAAATTTTTGAAATGACATCAAAATGATTTAATAGTCCATATTTTTCTACAAAAAATATATATAAATGCAAAAAAAAAAATCTTTTATTTCAAAGCACGCAAATAGAATATTTTGATGGAAACGATCATCAAAAGATATACTAATTATTGGAAAGTTGAAAATAAAAGTTCAACAAGAATGTTAGGAACATAAATTCTACAATGAATAAAAGTTGGGGACATTAAAGTGCAATCAAAGTGAGATACAGCAAGTAAAAAAATTGCAGTGTAAATATAATTATCCATACAGTATATAAGCATTGCTTATCGAGCATAGTATTTATTTATATAGAAAAGTTTAAAGAACTCAAAACATGGAACAAATTTTGTTTTGTTTGTTTGTTAAGGACAATCACTTGAGTACCTTTGATATATGATAGGGGCTCTACATAAATTTGTGCACTCGAAGTTGGTTTATTGGGGGCTGTCTCAACCAACTTTGCAAGTATCATAAACTATTTAAATTAAGAAGACCATAATTGTTGAAAATATTAATTTAACTACAAGTGTGAATTTTAGAATTTATTAATTATTTGGTGAGTTGAAAATGCACGACTTCGATAGATAGGAGTCAACCTTTACAAATTAAAAATTTGTTATTTTTGAAAATATTCCCATTTATTATTTATATTATTACACAATGTGAAGTGTGAAGGAGTTAAAATTCGCTGTCCATTTTTTTACTGTTCATCCAATTAATTATTGGTACGTTATTTTAAATTGGTGGGTTGGTGGTGAAATTAATGAGGGTAAATTTGAGATGATGTATTAATTTAAAAGTGTGCTAATAATAAATTGGGTGAACAGCAAATCTCAACTCGTGAAGAAAAGGTTGAAAGTAAAGGATGATAATTTTTTCTACATTTAAATATGGACAATTTTTGAGTTATAAAATTTTAGCTATTGAATGAAAATCTTTTTTCAAAAAATATTCTAATTTTTTTTTTATTTATTTCCTCACACTTTCCTTCACAAGAAATTTTTCGTAAAAATATAAATAAACACATGGATTTCTTGCGAAAGTGTGTATTCATTTTTAATCACATATTATAAGAACAATCCATTTTCACGTCTGTCAAAGAAGATTTATTTTTAATTAAACATTCTCTAAAAAACTATTTTTAAAAAAATCACTTTCACACAAACACTAAGACGGTCTGCAAATTAGTAATTGCAAGATTTAATTTTAATTATTGGGAAAAAAATATTTTACTTCGCAAAAGTATTAAGATATAAGGGCTCAATCCAACCAGATCGAGTTGATATCATATTTTAAAAAGCTTTGACACGGTCAAATGAGTTCGTCCTGTTTTTAGCAAGATACGTTATAACTTATAAATGCTGGTTGGAGTGTCGCCAATTCACTTATAAGTAGGTGCATGCACAGATAAATAGTACTTTTTGTTGATCAAAATCAAAAATTATTTTTAAAATTACCCTTATTTTATTTAAGATAATTAATTTTTGAAATGATAAGATGTTACTTTTCTTGAAAACACGTCTCTAAATATATTTAGATTGATTGGCGCATGACGGGGAGTATTGAACTTTATCGTGTGCATATAATGCCTCAAGCACAACGAGTGAGGTAAACTTCACTGATATATATAAAGGGGTCTCAAAAAAATTTCGAAAGTCAAAATAATTATCCCTTATGAAATGTGCAAAATATCCCTCTTACTAATTTCAATTTTATTACCCACATTTTTTTTTCTAAATGTATATTTAGTTTTTAGGGGGAAAAAATTTAAATAAAGAAAAATAGCATAAATTAGCTTGATTATTAGAACATTTCGAAAGTAATTAACGAGAAATTTAAGAATATTTCAAGAAAACTAATTAGTTATAATAAGATATTTTTTGTGTTGTTTTATATAATACGTATTATATATGATATATAAAAAAATTTGTAGTATAGCATAAAATATTTTAATTTAATGAGTAAATATGATTTTTCTTTTTTGAACGTGAAAATTGATTGTCGAATGAATCAAATGATGAGTGAGTACAATAGGTCTAATGTTTCTTATCATGAAAAAATTGTTTAATTCGATCACGTTTGATGCTAATACGCCCGTAAAAAAATTATATGTAGTGGTCTCATGATAATTTTTCGTCTAGGGCCTCAAAATTTTGAGGGACGGCCCTATCTCTATGAACACGGGTAGTTGTAATGTTGTGATGGCCAGATCTTCATTCCCTTCCGTTGTTTCGAAACTTGGCTAAAGATTGCAGCCTACATTGGCATGGAACTGCCAAAATATGTGGTCAGGAAGAAAAACAGTTAAAAGCAAAGTTATAAAAATCGGCCCAGCCCGGCCGGTCGGGCCGAAAAATCGGCGGCCCAACCCGACAGGTCAGACAAATTAAATTGATAGAAATGCAATTGACTCGATAAAAATCGGGTTTTGATCGAGTTAACCAGTGATTTACCCAGCTCGATTAACCGATTTGATTGTGTTTTGAAATCATTTTACAAAATTTTTTGGTCCAAGAGAATTGAACCTTAGACCTCTAAGAAAAATAAAGGATTCCTCACCACTTGAACATAAAGTGTTTTACTATTACTTGCGTGCAATAACTTATATCTAACTAATGAATTATCTATAACTTTTATAAAAATATTCTTTTAAAAAACTTTGGTCCAACATTTTATTTTATTTTATAGACCTAAATAATTAGTGAAAATAAATTAAAAATCTTAATTTTGTCCCTAAAAAAAAATTATATTTTATTTTATTTTTTATAGATTTTTATGTAATGACCAGTCGGTTGAACCACTAATCCATTGACTCGCTGTATTGTTCGGGTCAAGTCTGACAATTATGATTAAAAGATTTATGATCATATTTTCATATGATATTTGCTTATAAGTAATTCTAATTCACTTTTAAGCTCCGCCAATCATGCTTAGCTAATTTATGGTGTGTTTGAACCACATTATTTTAAAAGAATGTATTTTGAAATAGTAGATTGAGGAAAATGTGTGGTAGAAAAAGAAGGAAAAATTATTGATGTGATGAAAAATATTATTTTATAGAAGAATATATAGTTAAAAATAAATAAAAAAATAAAAATAAAAATTTTAATGTGTGTCAAACAGACGTATACTGGAATCCAACTACGTTACACAGAAAAATCGACAAAACAACAGAAGCTGACAGACATCGAGGAACGCGCGGGCAGACTTTTCAACCATTATCTATCCATATGTACAAGAAAAAAAAATACAGAAATCGAGTACACACAGATAGGTGGGTCTCGTTTATTTGACAATATTTAATTCGGGACCACAGGCCATGTGAATATCTGTAATTTTTTCAGTATGAGTAGATAAATTCAACCATCATGGTGTATATCGAATTTTTTTACCGAATTTTTAATCAACGATCGTATTATTGAAATTTTTATATACAGGAAGACAACGGATTAACCCAAAATTCAACCATTAATTTATTTCTTCCTTGAATATTCACTCAGAGACTAATTTCTTTGAACCTTGCTGCTCAAAGATTGACTCACGACGGTTGGAAACACGTATCAATACGTCCATCGCAGTCGCACCCTATCGCCCCCTCCCAATCAGCAATACCGGCCTGCCACCACACCTGTCACCCCCTCCCTGCCGGCAATCTCTGTCCAAGGAGCATAATTGTAATTCTTTAGTAAACGCTTTATTTGTTTGATTCCATCCATCATTTCGTTTCTTGTTTTGTTCTTCTTGACATTTGAGTCGGATAAAGAAAAGAATATCATTTTTTACTAAGTTTTGTGTTGATTTTTCAGTCGGGAAGCCAAGTAGCCAACAACTCTGAAGAATTCACAAAAGAATATCATTTTTTACTAAGCTTTGTGTTGATTTTTCAGTCGGGAAGCCAACAACTCTGAAGAATCGGTGAATAACTTCAAATCCAGTCCAGGTGATTCTTTATTTACTTTTTCTTGTTATTGATTATACTCTTATGGGTTTATGTGTTGTGCAAATAGGTGATTTTCTGATCTGGGCTTATTGATGATGTGATTATTAGTCAATCAGATGGTTGTAGGTCAATTTGAGATTTTCTAAATACTGATAAAAGGCTGATTTTATTTTACCATGAATCTTCTGGGATACCTTATTCTTTCAGAATATTGACCTTTTTGTGTTAAAGAAAACCTAGTCAGCTATTGGTGGAATCAAAGTTTTTCTTTCTAAAAACCAAATAAAATTTGATTCTTCTGGTGGAATTTGATAATTCGAGTTTGAGTCCAGCATATCGAGTATTTCCTTATAGTTTTGAAGACGGAGCATCTGATTCGTGTGTGATTCTTCATCATTTCTTTGATGATTACATTGATTTCTCGTTGACTTCACCAGAAAAAAATTATTTGTATCCCGTTTCTTTGCCAGGTGGAGTTAAGATTCTTTTAAAGATGAAAAAACCAAGAAACTTCTTTGTTGTTCTTAGTTGTTGTCAGACTATCTGACTGTGTGCTGATTCTATTTCTTTTAACACGCTTTTTGATGGTCCTGTATTTACATACTACTAAAATTCATTAGAATATCCTCTCATTTTAGCATCATGTATGGTGTATCAGTTTTCGTATATATCATAGACTTGAAATTTCAATAGATACGGTGCTAACTCAAATGGAATGATGAAAATGGATTTCAGATAGCCGACCCCAAGTTTGTGGGAAGTCTTATCTTCTTTTCCTTCTTGTAGTGATAAGAAGCGTATGAAGTGGGGTTTATTTATACCTTTGTATTGTGAAAATATTGTCTTTTGAAACTTTGTGAATAATTGATAGTGTTGTTGGTTCTTTGTTCTCCTGTTCCTTTTGCGTTTATGGAATTCTCGACTGAATGCTAATAATATTTTCTTTAGTTTGACTTGACCTACATTTTGCTCATATTTCTTCTCATGAACAGGTACCTGATATTCCTTCATCCAGTACAAAATATTTGTGATAGTAATCATGAGCAATCTCAAGCTAGGAGTGGAGGTTGTGAGGGGTCACAATCTTATGCTGAAAGATGGGGAGGGTTCAACCAGCACCTTTGTCGAACTCCATTTTGATGATCAGAAATTTCGCACCGCCGTCAAAGAGATGGATCTTAACCCTTGTTGGAATGAAACTTTCTACTTTAACATATCTAATCCAAATAATCTACATAATCTCTCTCTCGAAGCTCGTGTTTATAAAAGTGAAAAGACTATTGATTCCAAGTCATCACTTGGGAAGGTTCGGATAACTGGTACATCATTTGTCCCCAATTCTGATGCTGTTGTTTTCAATTATCCTTTAGAGAAGGTAAGTATTTTTTCGCGTGCGAGAGGGGAGCTTGGCCTGAAAGTCTATGTAACAGATGATCCATCTATTAAGTCTTCAATCCCACTTCGTGAAATGGATTCTACTTCATATTCAAGTTTGCATTCGGTCGAAGGTGAAGCGCCTTATCAGAAACTTGTAAATGTTGTCTCAGACTTATTCGGTGGGCGCAAAAAGGGGAAAACACAAACGTTTCACCATCTTCCCAACTCGAATGACCAGCAACAACAGCACCCGTCTTCTTCAACTTCCAAGCAACCAATGAAATACAGGGTGGATGATATGTCTTATGAAGCGCATGCTCCACTAGTTGGCCACATGTACCCAGGTTCATCCTCACAACCTGCTGATTATCTTCTTGAAGAAACAAGCCCTTACCTTGGAGGGGGACAAGTTGTTGGTGGATGGGTGAGGCGTTCAGACAAACCGTCCAGCACTTATGACCTAGTCGAGCCAATGCAGTTCCTCTTTGTACGAGTTGTGAAGGCACGTGACCTTCCTTCCAAGGACGTTACAGGTAGTCTTGACCCATATGTTGAAGTTAAACTTGGTAACTACAAAGGTGTCACAAAGCACTTTGAGAAAATCCAAAACCCCGAGTGGAACACGGTGTTCGCCTTCTCAAAGGATAGAATGCAGTCATCTGTGTTGGAAGTTGTGGTTAAAGACAAGAATATGGTTAAAGATGATTTTATAGGTACAGTTAGGTTTGATCTTCACGAGATTCCCATGCGAGTTCCACCAGATAGTCCTTTGGCTCCAGAATGGTATCGTCTAGAAGATAAGAAAGGAGAGAAAAAGAGGGGGGAACTTATGGTTGCCGTCTGGATTGGTACACAGGCAGATGAGGCGTTTCCAGATGCTTGGCATTCAGATGCAGCTAGCCCTGTTGATAGCTCGGTAACTTCAACATACACCCGCTCTAAAGTCTACCAGTCCCCAAGATTGTGGTATGTACGTGTTAATATTATTGAAGCGCAAGATTTAGTTGTGGCTGAGAAGAATCGCTTGCCGAATGTACATGTTAAGGCACAGATTGGTAACCAAGTTTTGAAGACAAAACCTGTTCAGACACAAACTATGAATGCACAATGGAATGAGGATCTGATGTTTGTTGCTGCTGAACCATTCGATGATTTTCTAATACTTTTAGTTGAAGATCGTGTGGGTCCAAACAAAGATGAGACTCTTGGTAGAGTTGTTATACCACTGGCCACAGTTGAAAGACGTGCTGACAATCGAATGGTCCACTCAAGATGGTTTAATCTCCAAAAAGCAAGTTCAACAGAGGTTGAGGAATCGAAGAAAGATAAATTTGCTAGTAGGGTCCATCTTCGTGTAAGCCTCGATGGGGGGTACCACGTGCTTGATGAATCTACTCACTATAGTAGTGATCTTCGACCGACAGCAAAACAGCTTTGGAAGCCACCAATAGGTATGTTGGAGCTGGGCATTTTAAGTGCCAATTCTGTTCACCCAATGAAAACGAGAAATGGTAGGGGAGCATCGGATACTTTTTGCGTCGCAAAATATAGCCAGAAATGGATTCGAACTCGAACAATTATTGACAGCTTAAATCCAAAGTACAATGAGCAGTACACTTGGGAGGTGTTTGATCCAGCCACTGTTCTGACCATAGGTGTTTTTGATAATGGGCACATTAGCGAAAATGTTTCACAAGGTAACAGAGACGTGAAAATTGGGAAAGTTCGGATCCGAATCTCGACTCTTGAAACGGGCCGTGTTTATACTCATTCTTACCCGTTACTAGTTCTTCACCCTTCCGGTGTAAAGAAGATGGGAGAGTTGCATTTGGCAATACGGTTTTCATCCACATCCATGGTGAACATGATGTGTTTATACTCAAGACCGCTTTTGCCTAAGATGCATTATGTCCGACCATTGACTATGATGCAGCTCGACATATTACGTCACCAAGCTGTTAGTCTAGTGGCAGCACGACTCAGTCGATCAGAACCCCCTCTCAGAAAAGAAATTGTTGAATACATGACTGATGCTGATTCACATATCTGGAGCATGAGGCGGAGCAAGGCGAACTTCTTCAGACTAATGTCAGTTTTTAGCGGATTATTATCTTTCGGGAAATGGTTTAAAGAAGTTTGTATGTGGAGAAACCCCATTACATCAGTGCTGGTGCACGTTCTCTTTATTATGTTAGTCTGTGTTCCTGAACTGATTTTGCCAACAGTTTTTGTATACATGTTTTTAATCGGACTCTGGAATTACCGATTCCGTCCAAGGTTTCCTCCACACATGAACACGAGATTATCCTATGCCGACTCAGTACACCCTGACGAGCTTGACGAGGAATTTGATACATTTCCCACCCGACAAAATACAGATATTGTCCGAATGAGGTATGATCGTTTACGCAGTGTGGCTGGTCGTATTCAGACGGTGATAGGCGATATTGCATCCCAAGGGGAACGAATACAGGCGATGCTGAGTTGGCGAGATCCTCGTGCCACGATCATATTCATGGCATTCTGCATACTTGCTGCCATTGTATTATATGCTACACCTTTCCAGTTACTGATTATTCTCACTGGATGTTACGTGATGAGGCATCCCAGATTCCGGCACAAGTTGCCCTCCGCTCCACTCAATTTCTTCCGCCGTCTGCCTGCAAGGACTGATAGCATGTTGTAAGATTTTCAGGTTCATTTGCAACTTTTGTGGGAGATTAACGATTTTCTTTTGTCGTTTTTTTATATTCCTAGTCAGCATGTTTTCGATGTTTTCCAAAGTGTGCTACACTTACATATCATATTATGCTATAGCAGCTCTCGTGTATAGTCCGGTTGCTATTCCAGATCTTTTCTGTTTGATCGATTATGCTCCAATACAACAATATGCTGTTGATATATCAGTACAACAATATTCTCAAAAGGCGATTTTAATGCAGTTTTGTTTCTCTTACTGTTTTTCCCAAGTTTATATTGAGTAGTTGTATACGTGTAGCTAACTTCAAATTTATTGAGAAAAGTTTAGTTTGTTGTCGTAGTTGGATTCATCCATTTCCTAGTATTGTTTGCTCTTAATGGTTATCCACTTGTCCTAGGTCGGAGTTTAAATTTTCAAAATTTTCAAGTTTCTACAGAAAAATGAATTCCTTTTCGTCACTTAGTCTGGTTCATTGTTAGATTTTACATGGAGTTTCAAAGAAACGAAAATCTTTGTCCATTTTCACTATATTTAGTATCCAATGCGACACATTGATAGTAGGGGACATCCCGACAGACAAAGTATTGTCTGGGGAATCATCATATCATCAAAATTTTACGATAATTGTCGACCTCCTCGGGACTGAACTGGTTATGAAAAACGAAGGTGGAGTTTATTACATGTAAACTGTATAAATCCATTCCTGTTGGAATAGTGCAGCAAAAGAAAATAACAATGGCAAAAAACTAGCTTTATTCCCAAGTTAGGGTCAGCTACACGAATACTTTCTTTGCCATTCTGATGTGTTTGTTACTAGATCTACTGAGTGATCTAAATCCTTAGCAAATAGAAGAGTTAAAAGCAAGATTTCAAGAGTTGACAGCTTACCAAACCCTGGCTGACAATGAAAAGCTTCATGTCGACTCAAAAATGCAAATAGAACAATTCTTGTCCATTCTCACCAGCATATGTACAAAAATCCAACCCTTGTAACAAAAGGAATCCTCCAAAGAACATTTCAAACCTCTTCAAGAACCAAAAAGAGCTCAATCCCGTTCAAAATGCGCACAAGAAATGACGTAGATTCAAGAAATAGAGAAATGAAAATTCGATTGCAATTTTTTGGAATGTTAAGTGACTTACAGCATGTGTGAGTTTACAATATTTAAGAAGGGAGATTGCCTTCTAGCTTGAGATTAAGGCTCTGAATCAAACAGCCAGATATGCTGTCAAGTAGTATAATTCTTTCTTTGAAACAATCATTAGTGTCATACGAAGTTTTGCACTGTGAACGTAGATCACTCTTTTCCTTTACCTGGGAAATGGCAATAAATATGACGAAGGCACGAAATAGCTACTCATATAATAGAGGTTCCTTCATCAAGCAGTCTTGCAATATCAACAATTACAGATGCTACATATGCAATAAAAGTACTCAAGAATTACAATAATGAGAAAATAGAAGAGGGCAAAATAAAAGGAAAAATTAACAAATTAACACAAGTTAACCAGCTTCAAGATTCAAACATAGTTTACACCAATAAAAAAGATTAGAAACTCCAAGTAGTCAGGCAGAGAGTTACTGATAAGAAAATTCATACAAAGTTTTGACCCCATACAAGACAAGCAGTCATTCCAAATCTTTACAATGCATCTCCCCATCTTATTGAGAAACAAAAATACATCAACTAATAGAAATAGGAACAGAACCGAGAAGTTAATCATCTACTTCTTGTGATCTTGGGAATCCAGTCACTAAGAGTTAAGATCAAATCAGGCTGCCGGAGCTCCTGAATTGTCCTGCACTATCGAGACGCAGATTTGCAGGGCCACCAACTAAGATTCTGATGATTACCTGGAATCATGCATCAACAGCATAGGCTTAGAAATGAAGACGGTATAATTTCTTATCAATTTTCAATGGTTAACAGGTGTGTTCTTAAATAGGCAAAATCTACAGAACAAGCTTAAATAAAAGATGAAGTGCTGCATTTGTTTGATCATTTGTCAATCAATCATCTTGAGAATATCTATGATAACCAATACACTTTGGCGAAATTGACAAATAAAGGGATTAGCTGCATATAAGCAGGTTACTGGGAATCAAGAAGCACAAGTTTCACAATGGCTATCGTGGTATCGGACTACTGATGAATAAGGTTAAAAACTTTATACACCATTGTAATTTAGTTTCCTTTGTCAAGGGCAGTTTAGTATACGCTTGCATCTTGTTTAACATGATATTGGAGCAAATTTTGATACTGTCTTCAGCTAGTGGCTGAGTATCAAGGGCAGTTTAGTAGTCTTCATTTGTTCTAATTTATATTTTTTCCTCCATATAGTTTCTCTGTGTATTTTTTTTTTTTTTTTTCCAGATTATTGAATAATAGGATTGCATCTTGTTTAACATGACTAACAGCAAATTTCAATTCTGTTGCGAACTAAACTAGCCTTCGCTTCCCTCTCTGGCGTCTAAATATTGACATTAAGGTGGAACAAAATCAAGAAAACTACATGATTTCCATGTAAAAGAAAATCTATTAGAGGATTAAAGAGATGCGATATTCAGAATAGCGGTTGTTTAAATGTCAAGAGTATCCTGAAGATACCCGAACACGGGTGGCAGCAATAAGAACTCCTGCAACTGCACCAGCCAGGGTATAACCGTCGGGACCAAAAAGAGAGACATATAAACAACCAATTCGGACATCAGAAGCAACTTTGAGCGTATAAAAACCAGATAGAGCCAAAATAGGAGAGAAACCCTGCAAAAGGATGAAAAGTTCATATATTCAAAATTTGAATAATCCAATCAAAGAATTTGTTACAGAGGTGTGTGTGCTTCTAAATTGTGTAAGAATTTAGAAATTGCACGCCCGTAAATATTTAGATTAACATACTTAAGAATACATTGGATAAAAACAAAGACAAGTAGTTATGTAAAACCTATGTTGCTCGGACTCGGGTGTGAGTGTCGAATATGGGTACATATCGAGGAGTCGAATCCTTCTCATTTTAAAAATGAAGATATGGGAATACAATTAAAAATGATCCGAATTTTGGATAAGGGTACGGGGACACATCTTACAATTTTATTTTTTTAGAAAGTCTCACACAATTTTATTTGTATTCTTTTTTTGTAAATTTATAAAATTAATATTTTTATCAGTTATGGAGAAAAATATAAACAATTAAGGAGGTCTATTTGATAATGATATGTCATGTCACTTATTAATAATGTATATATGTCTATGGTCTATGGAGACAAATATAAAAACTAACATATTTATTTTACGTAAAGACAAATCCCGTAAAACGAATTTCAATATATTAAAATATATATAAACATGTCTTTTTTTTCATATATATATAAAATAAATATAGGCTACAGGTGTACATTTTACGTATTAAACAATTTAGATTGAGATATTCAATAATTCATATAAAGACGGCTTTCAACATTTATACTTCATCCGTAATATATTTATCGTGAATATCTTTTAAGCTTTCTAACATATTTAAATCACTCAAAATGGATAAGTTTAACTTGAACTATTGAATCAAACAAATTTAGAGTTAAATATTAAATTAATCTTATCTTAAATAAAACAATAACTCGCATCACTTACAATAAATTATAAAATTTGGCGGAGACAATTCCCAATTTTTAGTAATATAAATTGTTGACTTTTGAAACCACATAATTTCCTCTATAATTAACTTATTCATTGGGCTTGACAAAAGCCATTTAACACCCACCAAAAGGACTAAACCTAACTTATTCATTGGGCTTGACAAAAGCCCATTTAACACCCAACTAAACCTATCGTCTTCTCCATCCAATCATCTTCTTTCTACAGAATTTCTGCTGCTCCCGTTGGCCGTTTTCTTCTCCTTTCTTCTCCACGCCATCTACTGTCTTCTCTGCTACCATGTTCGAGGGCACGACCAAGTATCCGACCCATATTCCGTGTCATGTCGTGTCGACACGGATACTTCTCCATTTTTGAAAAGTTCGAGCAACATAGTGTAAAACCAGGCATGCTGGTGTCCCAAGGAGAATATATGCAAAGGTACTAAAGCATTCTTCTAGAATCATTTGATCTTAAAAGCTTAAACTGTTAGAGAGAGCCACGTGTATGTCATTTATATTGTCATCAACATGCCCCCCTCAAAAGGAGACGGTGTTCATTCATTTCCTATTGACACGTGCACAATTTCATCAAATAGATGGCAGCAAGACCTGTCCTTTGTCTGCTTGGATATCATATCGAACCTCTTGATATAAAAGTTTAAGTTGTTAGAGAGTGCTTATATCATTTACTTCAACAATCTTTTATATATTGCAATAGGCCTGATATAAGGTCATCCTCTTGTAGCATCACACATGCACACAACAACGTATTTACTACATGTTTGGTACGGTGGATTACAAAACACTAGATGATGATAAGAAGAAAAGAAGTTGTTTATTCATGTTCAATACCACATACCATACATGTCCTTAGTGCATATTAGCATGAGCATGTCCATTGATGTAAATTATGAAAATTGGTCACCGGATGTGCTTCCCGAAGGTCCAGCGACCTCAAAAAAGGATGGAGAACACTCCTTGGTTCTTCTTTCGGTGTGAGAATTAGTATATTATATTACAGAGAGAAAAAGTTGGTGAATAATTGGCTCCCATCCAAATTTCCCATTTTCGTTCTTATGCTAATTTACTTGAAGCCATAGTTTTTGTGTGTATACATATATCAGCTCACCTTAGCACAGTTGACAAAAATTTTAACTAAGAAAGAATGCCAAATAATGTGCTTTATTTGTTTTTAATCATTGTGCTATCACTTTTATCATCTCAATTTACTAAGTGCATATTCTGTACACAATATTGGAAAGAACCANAGAGAGTTGAAAATACAAAGCAATGCCTTCAACACCAATTACATTTAAGCATGTTCATTAGATCATTTTATAAGATATGTCATAGTTAGACAGATGCAACAAAAATATTGCAAGCATTCTTTTCCCATGCTCATATACTTGGAATTTCATGTAAAACACTTACATCAATTTGTAAGGCATATTACATACTTCTCCTCTACTGATATTGATAAACCGTGCTTGTATACCATATGAATCCATTCTAGCAAAGGCACCCCACCCCTGCACAAAAGCATACAAATAACAAATATTTCAATTAAAGATAGCAAAAACATGAATCACCGAGCAAGTATACAATAAAACTGTAGAAGATCACAGAAACTTGAAAAAATTTAGGCTAAACAAGAAGACCTTATTCCACAACAATTAGGGTGTGTTTGGTACACCGGATTGGACCAAATAAGGATTAGTTTAGTCCAATCCAGGTTTTGGTGCAAATAATTTGGCACTAAATTAATCTGGATAGTTTCCTATATACTACAATGACCAATTAGAATTATCCATAGTAACGACATGGATCTAGAATGTTTTAAAACGCATTAGCTGAATACTCCATGCATAAACACGCTTTCCTTATTTGATAAAACCAGAACAGGTTCCAAGTAATAATAAGGTCCAACCCAATGCAATATCTTAAGCCCATTTAATCCACATTCAGCCCATTCTCAATAAAAGCCCATCATCATTGTGCCAATATTCTCCACATAAGTAATCATAAAATAAACAAACCACGTCGAGGGAAACCGAACTCACACGAAGCCTGGAGGTCGGCCGACCCGATACCGCGTTTAACAGCTGTATGTTCATCTGACCCCACATGCAAAATATCCGGCCGAGTAACCTGTATGAGTCGAAGCGTCAGAAGGGATTGATGGGACGACACACTGTCAACGCCGCCTCTACCTATACTGTCACATCAAGAGTGAAAAAGGCAATATAAGAATATCTTGGCATTTATGGCATGATTGATAGGTGGTTAGGATCATGTGATGTATTAGTCAAGCAGATGAGGCCACATAGTTCTCTATCTAACGGTCTATACCAATTGTATCTCACTATAAAAACACACACTTAGCTCCATTTTGGGGAATGAAAAAAAGGATTTAGACAAAGGAATTTGGAATTCTCTCTCTATTTGAACGGTTTTGCTTTAGCCGACCCCCTCTATAACCTTGTTAAAAAGGCATTACAAGGCAGAAGACGCTTGGAACCACCTACTTCTGTTGGACCATTTTTTGGGGTCAACACAACTTATAGATGATCGCAGAAATTTAAAAGAAAGAAGAAAATTTTAGGTTAAACAACAGGACCATATTTCAAGACAATTAGGGTGTGTTTGGTACTCTGGATTGGACAAGATAAGGATTAATTTAGTCTATACTACAAATAATCCATAGTAAGGACATGGGTCAAAAGTGGATTAAAATTAACTAAATTCACAAATAACTAAACACCCAAAATGATTCAAAAAACATGGTATCTTTTCAAATGCAGAAATGTCTCATTTGCTGAGTTTACAAATTGCATATGTTAATTTGCAACTTATACAAACATCTGCATAAAATATCACTACTAATAACATAAGAATTACCTATAACAAAATCATGGTCCGAAGGCATCCTTTGGGGATGGTGAGCTGCTGGGGTTTTTATTGACTCTGAAATCTGCAATTTCTTCACTACTAAAACTGGTAGAAAAACTTTATGTTAGGCCAAGCCTAAAGAGCTTACTTATAAGTAACAAGTTTTTTAAAACAAATAATTCTTTTATCTGTGAAAGTTTTAAATAAGTCACTTATTTTCATATTAGAGTACGAGTTACTTTCAAAAAAATAACTTCTTACTCAGATATAGGGAAAAAGTAAAGTATCCAAAACATGTTGGGAGATGAAAAATTAAACAAAAGTAACTTCACCTTTTTCTGAGCTTAACCAATTATGGTCAAATGTGTACAAGAGGAGGTCAGTTGAGGATGAGAGGACTAGTTCATTTTCCTCATTCTCCAACTGAATAAATCAACGAGACTGGGCTTTAATCAAATTTGTTTCTTTTTTAACCATAGGTTCACCTTGGGGCAGAGCAGATGGTGCACCAGTAGGCTAAGTCCATGAGATGCCACTGTTGACAAAAGATACAAAGTCAGTATTAATCCAATTGAATCAACCCCATTGTTCGGTAGATAATGTACGAATGCAGGTCAAAAAAGTCAAAAATCCAGCCACCCCTCTCTGCACGTAAAAGAGGGCGCACCCCTTTAATACTAGAGCTTCCCTTTAATCCATTGCATTTACCGCAGATCACTTGCACTTCAAATTACTCCAAAGCCCAAAAATCAATTCAACTTTCACAGGTCTTTTTAAAGAAAGGATAGGAACCCCCCCTCTATATTGTAAGAGTTTATTTTTCTTTACAGTACTCGAGAATTCAAGAAAACGTTGCAAATAATTCAGAAAAAAACTGCACTCAGTTTATATCACACCAAGCAAAATCCCTGAAAATTATAAACAGAGAAACTCTTGTCCATTATTGTCTTCTTTATCACCACGCGTACAAATTCCCAAACCCTTCAACAATAAAAAAGAGCTCAAACCCGTAAAGAAACCAATACAAAAAGGACACTAAATGACGTAGATTCACACACGCACACAAAAAAGAAAAAGAAAAAGAAAAAGAAAAAAAAAATGGAGGCAGGAATGGATGCAATAATATGGATTTTTTAGGGGCAAAAAATAGCATTAGGGCCCAACCGGGTTCGAACCGGTGACCTATTGATCTGCAGTCAATTGCTCTACCACTGAGCTATGGACCCTAGTTGTATGCAAACTCACAATCTTAAAATCAAATAGAATCCAATTTTTTTTAAAAACCAAACCCCCTTTTTCTCAAAACTCATTTTCAACCAGTATTCTAAAAAGCGTAAAGCGTAGCTAGACGTGGAGGTCAAGTTTCAAACTTTACAAGCCTAGACGAGCCTAAGCAAAATTAAGGCGTAAAAAAGCGTTTTATTTTATTTTATTTTATTTTTTAATCATTGTATAAAATTCAATAATACATACCAAACATCTAAAATTATAAAATATTATATTTACTTAATAATTCTTACATAAAGATAAATTTCAAAATCTTAACTTGTAGCTTAAATTTTATCTAATCTAAGTTTTTATCGGACTCCAATTCATTTTAAAGTATTATCTCTTTTTCCGTCATTCCGTCTTCTCAGTTATCTGAAGTCTAGAATTTTTGAAGTTTGAAGGGATATTGGACTACTGAATCTGGACTGTATGTTTTATTTCAAAAAGAGGAAAAAAAATGGATCTACTTAAAATCTGGGCTTGAAGGACGCCTAGACGAGCATTAAGCGGTCAATGACAACGTTGACCGCTTAATCTCCGCTTAGGATAGGCGCACCTAAGTGCCTAGGCTGGCATTAAGCGATCAACAACAACGTTGATTACTTAATTTTAACTTAGGTTCAATGCGAAACGTTTTCATCAAGCTTTGCCTCTAGGCGACGTCTAGACACGCTTTTTAGAACATTGTTTTCAACCATACATTCTCCAATAAAATAATTTTACATGTAAATAATTAAAAAAATCTTACTTTTAACCACACATTTTTTTTAAAAACCACTATTTAAAAAATACATTGTTTCCCCAAAATAGGGCTCAAACAAGTATAAAAATATAAAGTATAAGAGTTTTGAATGAAAAAAACTATCCTCAATTCTGTGTAGAAATGTCAAAGTTTCATTCAACTGTAATCCTCCTTACTCTAATGTCTATATAAATCGATGATCGAAAATAGTGAAAAGATCAAAAAACTAATAATTTACTATTATTGACTAATAAACTACAACTCGAGTGAATTTTATTACGTTGATCAACAAGACAATATGAATGGCTCATCGCCTTTATTCATCAAAAGCTTTGAGCAAACGGTTCCCAGGTATGTTGGCCTGCATGGCTCACAAATCTTATTGTGTACATCTTTTCATCAATCATGTCTAATCAATCGTATAAATGCTTGTGGTATACATTCACCAAACAATGCTTGTACATAAAAAATAAATAAAATCCTCCAAAAGAATTTTAAGATGTTACAATGAACACCATCAATACAGATTGATCCCATCCCATTCATGGCAAGTTGTAGTGTTCTTAAGTTATAAGCTGTAGACAAAAGTCATGCAGATGAGGAGATGGCGATCCTTAATCAGTGAAACATAGGATTTGCAACTCGAAATGTCTCTTTAGTACAGACAGTTATGTTGCCATGAAATGTGATAAAATTCCAATCGTAAGTAGAACGTGTAAAGATTGAACCAGATGATCCGAACTATCTCCATTTGGGCAAAATGTGGGAAAAAGAAAATCCTTTTACCGACCCCATATCATCTCCACGCATAGGAACCACGATATCACCCCATTGGCGCATCTTCACATCTAGAGATCACTAACGGACAACAGACCCCTGTTCCATAAGTAGAAGGCATTAGTTGTTCATTCGCACATTAGATAGTAAGAGTCGAAGAAGGTAATCACTCATTCGCATATGCTACATCTGGTGATTAGGTACATTTAAATCTTCCACTCAATCAAAATTACCAAGAGGTTTGAATATTACCAAGAGAGATTATATGCCTGTGTGGCCTGATTGGTTTTGATAAAAATCGGGATTTCAATAAATTTTGATTAAAAAGTAAAAATATATATAATTAAATAGTTGATAAATGATGAGGATATCATGAAACATATGGTTAAAAATGAATTTGACGAAAAAAGTGAGTTCTAAGGAACCGATCCTCACCTTTGATTGTTCTCCTTGAGATTTCCACATTTAAATCAGAATCAATTTTCAATTTTAATGGGTCCATAAAAATTTAAATTGATTTCACTGTATTAATGATTTTAACATGTAACCCGTGGCACAATCTCTTCTTAAAATGTCTTGGTATACTA
>CAIGRO010305857.1:0-15514 GCA_903798355.1 Fraxinus baroniana | reverse complement strand
AATGATCAATGTCCCAAATCTGAAAATGAGTTCAAAAGAATGGCAAAAGTGTCATATTCTAATGTAGTTGGGTCTGTTATGTATCTAATGATTTGTTCTAGACCTAATTTGACTTTTTCTATAAGTGCATTGAGTAGATTCATATCAAATCCTGGTGAAAGTCATTGGGAAGCTATGAAATGGTTTCTTAAATACATTAAGGGAACTTGTGACTTGGGAATTCATTATAAGAAGCAATCTCACCTGCAGGTGATAGAGATAATATGAAATCCACTTCTGCCCATGTGTATACTTTGTGTAATTCTTGCATTAGTTGGAAATCTCAACTACAAAAAAATTGTTACATTATCTTCAACTGAGACTGAATATATTGTTGCAATTGATGCTATAAAAGAGAGTATTTGGCTAAAAGGACTGTTAAATGAATTTGATTTTGTTAAAGATTTGGTTTTATATTCTGACAGCCAATTTGCCATTTATTTGAGTAGGAATCCTATTTTACATACTAGATCTAAACATTTTGATGTGAATTTTCATTTTATTAGAGATGTTATCTCATGAGGTATTGTAAAAATTGAGAAAATTTCCACTCATTTTAATCTTGCTGATGTTGGAACTAAAGTGTTGCCTTTAAATAAGTTTTTAGATTGTTTAAGTCAGCTAAACATTGATACTTGTTGATTTGTATATCAAGAATAAGAGAAAATGATGTCATAATGGAGAAATCANATTTTAATCTTGCTGATGTTGGAACTAAAGTGTTGCCTTTAAATAAGTTTTTAGATTGTTTAAGTCGGCTAAACATTGATACTTGTTGATTTGTATATCAAGAATAAGAGAAAATGATGTCATAATGGAGAAATCACTATAGATGAAACTGGGATCATTGTACCAAAGTGGAGACTGTGGAGAATTGTGGCACAATGATGAGCTTATTTGGATCTAATTGTATTATTGGGCTGATCTATTTGGCTTGCTTATTGGTTTGTGTTATTGGGCTGGACTGTTAATGTGGATTAATTGGTGGCCCTTGTTCTGTTTGGTTAAAAACGTGTTCTTGCTTAAGCTTCGGCTTCATACATTTTTACTTAAAAGTTGGACGGTTGAGATGTCGTTAAGTGTCACCCCAATGGCCATTGGACGAAGACCTTCTGGAGACCTCTCCATACTAGGGTTTGAGTTCGAATGGCTATTCATTCTCTCATTCTTTCATTCTTTCATTCTCTCGAACTCTCTCTGTACTCTCTCGCCTTTCTTTGTTCTACACTGAAATTTGAAGCCTTCTTTAGATCGATGTTTGTATAGTCCTTGTATATATTTTGAGTGATTTGTAGATGGCTTTTACTATATCCTTGTATGGATTTTTGTCTCGATTTGTGAGGGTTTCATATTCTGTGATGTAATCTTGGGTGATTCATTTAGTTGTCTGGTGTAATCTTTGAACAAAGTTTGATCCTTGTTAATATAGTGATTTCTTCCGACTTGGCGTAAGCTCAAAATGGGATTAGGAACTTTGTTCCGAACCTCTTGCCTTATGGCGAAAAATCTCGTGTTGTTTATCTTTCTTGTTATTTTTGCACATTTACTTTTATAATCGTTTGTTAAAGGTTGCTAATTTGTTGAACTTGAACATTACAACAATTGATTATGTGCTAAGCTTATTTACTTGTTAGTTTTTTTTAGTATAAAAGTATGTATATAAATAACCTTTTCTTAGTCAAAGTGAGAAATAAGTTACCCCTCTACTTCACTGTGTAAATAAATAACTTTTTTTATCTTATAAGAGAGAAAAGAGTAGCCCATCCAAACATATTTGGCAATAAAAAAGTTAATTACAGAAAGTAAATTTAACATTTTCTTGGCCAAACATGTTTTGACAGCCAAAATGTTGCAACATGGTTCCAACGACGAAATGGTATAATATCCTAGAATGTTTGAAAACGAAAACGGATTTATTTGCCTTTATGTGATTCGTGTCCTGATTTTCCGTTGGAAAAAATGTTCCGAGGTATAATTTTTGAATTTTCTGAATGATTTCTTTGTTCTGCAGGGAAGGTCTTGAAGTCACTGACGATGTATCAATTGTGGAGCACCTTAAACATCCCGTATACATTACCGAAGGATCCTATACCAACATCAAGGTAGTGAAATAATTATGAATCATCTGAATTTTCTTAAATCATCTTTTCCTTCATTATTTGATGTATAAGATAACAAGACCGGAAAGACACTTTGCTTCAGACTGTAGCAGAAATTAATGTACTAATACTGCTACTGCTGCATAATTTGCAGGTTACCACCCCTGATGATTTGTTACTTGCTGAGCCCATTAAATCACTTTAGCGTTCGTTTCAACTGTTTGTATCTTATTTCTTTAGAGGTCCTTGGAAACATAATTATGAGTTTTATACAATTTCTACATTATTAATTGTTGATGATTCGCCCAAAATTTGTTCCCCCATTTAGTTTTGCCATGTTTCCTATATCATTTTGGTACCATATTTCACTGAACTAGAGCATAATTACTGTGAAAATACTGTGCCAATACTTTCCTGTGTAGCTTACCTCTTTAAGGGAGTGTTTGATGATGAAAATCTTTCCTATACATGATTAGCGTTACAAGCACTTTGAGTAGAAGTCACTGGTAAAAGAAAAGTGTTCTCAATGTGGACAACTCTCTTATGGGTGATGTAACTCAATGAAACCAGTCGTCCGCTCGAAGGGGTTCTCAGAAATTCACTTCTACAGTGGGAGTTTTAGAAGGGTTGCTCCTCTGACACTGCCTATACAAGCATCCACCATAAAATCCACCCTTATGGATGATGTGACTCGATGAAACCAGTCATCCACTCAAAGGCATTCTCAAAAAAATCACTTCTACAAAATGGGAGTTTCCTTAGAAGGGGTGCTCCTCTGAAACTGCCTATACAAGCATCCATCGTAAAATCCACCCTTAAAACCGACTTATAAAGAGATATCTAACATGCTTATTAATGTACACAGTACTTCAAAGATTAACCGGGATTGGAGACTTGTACAGCCTATCCCCATTCCAAGTTTGCCTGCGTTGCACAAATTATAATTGCACTATGCCACAAGAAATGTATTCACCTTTTCCTGTCATTCAAAGAATAGACTGTCATTGTTCAATCTGTAGAGGAAAATATTGCATAGAGGCTCTTAATGCAGTCTAAAAGGAAAAATGAAGCCCCCCATTTCACTTATATTGATCCCATAAATTGGCTGGATCTGAAGAAATGCAGAACCATAACCGTAATAACTTACATCAGTTTTCCTCCACTGACCCTCATTTATAATTTTTGAAAAAAAATGGCTCAATTAAGCCAATAAATACAGAAAATAATTATAATAAACAAAGGATTAAGTTGAAAATCTCAACTTCAACCCTTCTCTATTATCTTCTGAATCTGTTGCCAGCTCTTGATTTTGCACACTCTCCAAACCACGAAATACGTGCACTTCTGTGAACCCCGATGGGGGCGCCTTGTTTAACCTGGTTTAACAAATATGTTTAAAGGTTTTTCTTTGAAAAATAAAAAACTGATTTTCTATGTACAGATGTTGAAACAAATGCACTGGCCTACCTTTCCACTTCTGGGAGGTCTCGTGTTATTCCAACAGAAGAACCCACTGCAGCCACCTGCTCCTGATCCTGATTCATATCCACTGATGAAGACGGCAAAAAGAGTATTAGGGAAAAAAAATCCAAGAAAAGGCCAATTTCATCTTGATAAATTTGGTCCAAAATTATAATTCTTAATAGCTCAGAGATCATCATTCATCTATATCTTGATTTCTAGCGTTAATACGGGCAAGAAGAATAATTTCATGATAACTCTTTAGAGTAAAAATCCTAAAATAATGTTGACTTGGAAAGTGAGGCTATATAGTGTGATTGAAATGCTATAACATCCAATGACAACATATTAGCATCTCTAACAGGAGTAAAAATCCCATAAATATGTGACTTAAATACACCGAGTTTCTCCAAAATCAAAGCTCTATAGAATGCTTCTGAAAACCGACTTTCAAGTTTTTATCAAATTAGAATTCAAAACTCATTTTGGATTACACAGAGCTGACTCAAACTAACACCTGTATTCTCTAGATGCCTTAATATTCAAATTTATTCCTCTGTTTTCCCTAAAAATTACAGATTTACACCTATTGCTATTATAGCTGTTAAAACGCAAATGGGATTAAATACCAAGCAATTAAACCTAATTACTCATAAATTACAAATCTTAAATTAATTATCTTGCATAAAATTTGATTACGAGTCAGATAACTCACATATTATGTTCGTTGAAATTGCTCGCAAAGCTACTGTTATGCAACAAGCTTGGAGAGATGGGATAATGATCGTTCCTCTTAACAGTGTGATCCTTCTGGGGTGCCATTGCCTCATTAATCTTCAAAGCTTTGATCTCATGATTCAGCTCATCTTCCCAATGCTGCAAGGGAAAATCCACAGAATTCAACGATTCCATTTCATTTTGATGGTCCATGCCATCCTGAGGCAGGACTTGATTCTTTTCAGGTTTTAAACGATTCAATGATCCAGGAGTGCCTTTCTCCATAGCCTGTAACCATGCAGTTTCTAATCTTTGCTCGCGTATTATAGACTCAATTCTCTGCTCCGGAATTTCTGACTTGTTCATTTTCGAATTGCTCAGTTTACCACTTTGAGCAGCAGAGGCTCCAGTTATATGATCTTCAGACTTATTAAAGCTTCCTCTTGATACCTTCGAAGGCTCCCGACGTGAATCAAGATCAATATCACCTTCAATTTTATTCGAGCATACTGGTTTGTTTTCCTGGTTCATGATAATGGTTGTGTCCATCTGCTTCTGACCAAAAGAATCTGGTAACATGATGATCTTGACCTCCACATTTCGTCGTAAAACTATTTCAAACGAGTTTGTGATGCTGCTAAGAAATCCTTCTGCTCTTGTTTTAATATTATTATCCACAAATGCAATGTAAGCAACAAAACCACCTGCAAACAGAAGATATAAGACCAAGGAATACTAAAGAAAGGAACGAGATCTACAAGGTTTAAGTAATTCAGTAATTTAACATGTCATCACCATAATCATATCACAAAATATGCTGGGCTTAAGACAACTTTCAGATAACTACGATTTCCAAGATTCATCCATAGTGAGAAAAAACTGCTTAAAAAGAAAGAACTTACTGCTGTTTCAAGTGCCAAAGAAAAGAGACTAGATATAAGCAAAGAAAGAAAACACATATAGCTTGTTTAGCACTGTTTATAATCTATTTATAATTGGTCAAACATACTTTTTATCCACACATTCGTGAGACTCACAGGTATTACCCACTTATCCATCACTTCTATTTGTTTATAATTTAAACAGATTATAATCACGTCCCAAACATGCACATATAATTTAAACCGATTATAATCCACACATTCAATGGTTCCTTGAGTTTCTATTAGCAAAATGCTTACCCTTGACTTCAGATATTGACACGAGCTGTCCATATGAGTGAAGCAGTTGTCTCAGAGTCTTGGAATGGCACCTCTCAATGCATTGCAACCAGATATCAGTCAAAACATTCGAGTCCATGCATCTTGATGTAGGTTTCAATGATTCCTCATTGATTAATTGGCTTTGATTGGGATTGGAATTGAAACTGGCAGCATCAGTCAGCAGAAGTGGATCCTCTTTGCTCTTTACATCTGACCGAGCAGCTTTTAGAAACGATGTGGGAGACCCTGATTTTTTATGTGCCAACTGAGAATCCGATCTACAGTTCTGTGCGGTAGTTTCTCTAAATGAAATTGCATAGTCATCAGTTGTCCTGGAACTCTGTCTTCGACTACTTCCTGAATGAGTACGATCGGGTGAAGGAACAGAGCCCAACTGTAAGAGGGTTGCCGTAAACCATGTTGATCGTTCGCTTGAAACTCTCAGATGTTTTTCCGCCTCAGAAAGAAGCGCAAGTGCATGTTTCAATCTATCTAATTCTCTTTCAGACACTGAAAAATCAATCCGCATTTCTAGCTACGGTTAGAAATGTAAATTACCAATAAAAATTGCAGTATATAGTAAAGAAATGATATGAAATTTTTCATTATTCTTAAAAATGCAGGACAGAGTCAACCATTCTAAGAATTACCAACAGCTAATATTGAAACGCAGAGAATGCCAAATTGGGCAGAGAAGGATGTGTGCAACAAAACCTGAAAATGAAGCCTGACTCCTGTCCACGTGAAGGAGGTGTAGTGTATAGATATTTGACTATTTCTACACGTAGATTGTAGCAAACAGCACAAAAGACATGTTTAGGCCATTTATAGTAGGTGAATTCTTTAAAAGGGCACTTTTCAATTTTCACTAGTCAAAGTGAATAACAGCCCACTTCTTAAAATGTTTCGTAATAGGTCTACCTTATACATCACATGTCAAATGTACCCGTAACAAAAGAGGCCTTCTCCAATTCATTATCTTCTTCACCTCACCCCACCCACTGCATCCCATCTGCCCAACACTGCCGCTCTCTCCCCACCATTTCTCCAATACGGCGCCCAGGAAAGTCTTGCATTTACATTGGTTGAAAATGAATTTAACAATAGGCGCCCAATCTGGAGTCATTTTAATTTCTGGATTTTCATATAAGCTTTTCATCTTTTCATAGTATGTTTAATTCGATAACGCCATTTTTTGAAGGGATAATAAGAAGAGAACGCCATGGTTCTTCACCTCCTTGTAAGATTCGCTTTCTGAGCAGAACAGCTCATTTTTCAGTTCAACCTCACTAAATAGGGACAGCAGTTCCTTCAAGGGATACAAAGACAAAACTTTTTTCGAACCGAAGATGTCTAAAATCAATGAGTACAAAAGCAAAGTAAGTTTTGGATGCAATACGAAGTTTATGTTCACTCATACGCTGCTAATGAATTTGTTAAAAAGATATAAAGAATCCCTCGATAAGTCACATGACAAGCAGACCGTAAGAACTCCGCATTCATATGAATCACAGACTCATACAAGTTCAAACAATTCCACAGTCTCACAAGACAATGCTGACGAAATGTTTCTTCCAAATTTAACACCTTTGATGAAGATGATTTAATTGACAAGGAATCATAGTTACAAGAAAATACTGCAAACCCAAGACATTTATCTACAACAAAGAAAATGCTGCTGGAATGGGTCAAAGGGATCTGGTGTTGAAAGTTATTACATAGTTTTTTATGATGAACTGAAAAGATTCAACACAAGATGTCTAAGTACTAACAGAGTTGAAAAAACTATAGATGAAAGTTAAATCTCTAACCAATCACCTAAGAACTTGAGAGGACCAAGAAGATATCACATTATATATGCCACCCAAATGCATCCATAAAGCAGATGCCTTGATGTTTGCAGGAAAAAAAAATCTCGAATTAGAGAAACATCACTTACACTTGAGCATTATATTTATGCAAGGAAATGAAAATTACTGCTACTAAAATTAATCCTCAACTAAGTGTTGTCAGTAGAATTAATTGGCTCCTTAGAGAACAAGTAGCACAAAGGAACACGAAAGCTAATCTTTATACTTGCTAATATACCACCAACTATCCAGAAGTTGCCAAATTCTTATTTAGCTAGGTGCGCGCTACCGCATGAAATTTAAATTACAGGGATCAATTTACAACAATGAAACGTAAATTGCAACTTTAAGGAAGCATGAAAATGTGGCACTTACAACTTCTCCCTCCAAAGAAAGAATCATTGTTCTTGGCATCAATGTTGGGGTAAGTTCCAGCAATAATATCTACAATAAGGGTCGCCATTTGAGACATTAAAACAATTGGATCAACCCCTGAATCCATCAACTCTCTGGCTCTTTTCACTGTTTCTTTAGTGTTTGATGACATGGCCAACTCCAAAAGGTCCAGTAATTTTTCATCAGAAACTACCCCGATCTACAGAGAACAAAGCTCATTAAATAAGTGCATATGCATCATTCAATGAATAAATAAAATTATTGTTGAAGCATCTACATTGCAATAAATTAGCTGATAATGCACTCTCATCACTCCATTAGTCAGGGAAGAATTGTAGAGAATGCAAGAAACAATAAAATTATTGTTTTGACCTTTTTGCCATGTGATAATTCTTATTAAAAGTATGCTGATGCCAACAATTAGCAAAATAATTTTTTATCAGAACAATAAGTCATTACACGGATATAACAGCATGATCACTAGTAGGAAAAATCAGTAAGAAAATAAATAAGTAGATCTATAAGCAAGAAATGAAGAATCCATTAGACTCACCAGCTCATTCACCAAGGAAGTTGTGATACTTTTCCCCAACAAACTCAACTGGTCTAACATGGTTTCTGCATCTCGGAGTGAACCATAAGCATTAGAAGCAATCAAATCTAGTGCATCTGATTCAACTTCTAAGTTCTCATCAGCTGCAATTTTTCTCAGCCGGGTAACAATGTCACCATCTCTAATTTTGTTGAACAGGAGCTTCTGACACCGGGACAATATAGTACGGGGCACATTGTCAATATCAGCTGTTATGAGTATGAAAATGACACGTGGAAGTGGTTTCTCAAGAAATCTAAGAAATGCCAGCCACACTTTCGAGGGCAATAAATGACATTCATCAACAACAAAAACCTTATACTGTGAAACAGCCGATGGGGGAACCACTGAGAGGTTCCTCAAAAGCATTTTAACTTCATCAATTCCCTTCTTATTGGATCCATCAACTTCTCTAAGAAACCCATTCTTGCCAGATATGAAATCGGCACACTCACTGCATACCCCACAGGGCTTAGTCTCTTCAGTGGCAAGACAAGTCAAAGCAGCAGCAAAAATTCTTGCAGTTGAAGTTTTTCCAGTCCCACGGGGACCTTGGAAAAGATAAACAGGGGAAATTCTTCCCCTTGAAATTGCACTCTTGAGGGATTGAATGACTATATTTTGCCCAATCAATTCGTCAAAAAACATTGGCCTATATTTCTGGCTTAAGCTTCTCAGATTTTCTGGAGAACCTTCATCATTTACTTTCCCATTCAGAGCTACTAGCTCTAAACCTTCTTGACTCCTACAGCTTGAAGACCACCTCCTTCCATCCAACCGACTTAAAGCCTCCAAATCAAGCTCTCCAAAATTTGTAGAGAGCTCGTCACCGCTGTTCCCACTTCCCATAGATGATCCTCCTTGGCATTCACCACTGTTGGTAAGCAAAGGAACAATACCTTGGGAGGCAGCTCTTGAACTGAGTCTCCTCTTGTTCGACCCTAAAGATGAATGACGATGCCTTCTTTGGTACATAGTTTGACTTCCACAGAAAATACTGCTTCCTTTCCTCCTCAAAGTGTCGGAAAGAGATGGTGAGTAACAGCTACCATATCCACCCCTAGATTTTGGTGTTGACCTTTTTGACCAATAACACGGAATCCCACACCCCTGTCGCCCCGGCATATCCAGCTGATCAATTGCCTCATCGTCTGCATCATTGAAAGATGCTGTGGTGGCATCCCAAGACTCAACAGTGCTCGGATTCCTAATGCCATATTTATTATAAGAACAGGTTGACAATGCTGGGGTACTGTACGAAATAGAATCATCCTCTTTCCGATGACTCCTCAACAACTTCTTCGGTGAATAAACCCAACCCTTATTCTTGAGCCCTGCAAGCAATGGTGAGATCGCAGACACCCTTTTTAAATCCTCAGAATTACAATAATCCTCGGTATCATCAGACTGATCAACTAAACTTACCAATTCATCCCTCCCTAAACCCAAACCGGTCAAATCCTCCAATGCCTTTTTTGTGCCTCTACTCATTAAAATCTGCTTTCTTAATTTTTCATTATGATGCTTCAAAATGGCGTTAGAATTATTCCTCCTCTTTGACTTTTTCTTAATCGTGTGCCTGATAGATGGTGTAAAATTCATATCTTTACACTTAAAAATAGCCGAAGCATATCTATCGCTCAAATGAGTGTCGCTTTTGGAATCATTTGCACCGCCACCATTCTGTGCATCACTCAAGCTATCCACGTCCACACTTTCTTCCCGGGTCCAAGATGACCCCTCATCCTTACCATTCTCAACATCATCCTCCCCAACCTGCCTACTCCTTCCGCTCTCAGATTTTTGACTCCTCCAATTACACAAAAACACCCTCCTCTCTTTCTCTTTCCCATTCATATTATCATTGTTATTAGCAGTATGACCATAACTAGTATTATTATTTTCTATTTGCAACTGGTGTTGCGAAAACTGTTCTGAGGAAGAAGCAATGGCATTACCATCAATTGATTCACGGCGGCCATTCTTGTGGTGGTGCGCATAGTGGTGCTTGGCAGAGTTCTGAAGGGATCTCACAGAACTAAGCGGAGACCGCCATGAGGAAGTGGTGCCAGGATCCCTTAACACCCGAGCCGCCTTCCGAATTTGTGTCAATTCTTTCTTCAAATGCAGATTGCTAGGATCAATACCACCACCACCACCACCACCCGCCATAACTGCAAAACAACACCAAAATACTACACTACAAACCAATACCAAGTTGTATACTGACAAGAAAAGCCGTGTGTGAAAATTAACAAGTGGGATTTGTTCGATAAATGGCAGATCTGACAGATTTTTTTCCTTCTTTAATGCAACACTTAATTTTTAACGGCTAAAAAAGTGGTGGGGTGAAATCAAAAGTTTACAACTAGCAATCTACATGGTGAAGTAACTAGCAGTAGGGTTTTAATGAATAAAGGGGATGGAATGAAATAGGAACAAAGAATGGATTTTTTTGTCAAGAGGGTGGGAACTGTGAAAAGGGAGTGTTAAAATAATATATTTTTTCGCAGAAATCGAAGAAAATAAATGGAATGCTAAAGTTTTCCCTCCTTGAAGGTTAGACCCGCTTAAGGAGGAAAAATTTGGGGGTGGCTCCAAAGATTCTCTTGCAATGAGTGGGGGTTACTTCTTGTTTCTGATTGCTGTCTTCACTCCCTCCCTCGCCCGCTCCTCGCCCCCCCTCCGCCCCCNTCCTTCCATGATTCCATCATTGCTAGAGTGCACCTCCTTTGGATTAGCCTAATCTCATTTATAATCACCTTTTTTTTTTTCCCTTCTTGACTTGACTAAATAATTTATTTTAAAGTTTTCTTGAAATATCCATTGTTTTAAAATGTCATCAAATAGTTTATGTGATCCTTTAAAAAAAAATAATGCTTTTAATATGAGAATAACTTGAAAAAGATCGGGTAAGATGCGTAAATGAGGTTCATGATTGTTCAATCCAAACATGTTGCGTTTGGCTCTTTGCATTCTGTATTTCTTTTATTTTTTTCGAAAAAGTTTACTACATAAACTAGATTATGCATGGATTTTGATGTGTTCAGTCTTATCACGCCTTGTTATTTTGGATGTGTCGAACCAAAGCACCTCTAGTAACGACAAGTCGAAAATGAGTTCTTTCGCATATAAACATATTAAGAGCCTGTTTGGTAAAGCTAAAAAGTTGATTAAAATTGAAAATATAGTCGTTATTGGGTCCCACTCGTCTAATAAAAGCCAACAATAACGACTAGTTTTTCAATTTTAATCCGATTTTAATTTTTAACAAACACACTCTAAGATCGGATTCGAATTGATAGAGATTTTAAGAAAATGTCCTTTTATCCCACAGAAACTGCCATTCCTATCCTTTCATTTCCTGTGAAAGTATGTGTACTTTCATGAACTTTTTACTCGCAATTCAAACTCGAAAGTGTGAAAACAATGGGCAGCTGGAAATGGTCCAAAACTAGATTATTGAATATGCAATTAAAATAGTGGGGTCAATTATATGAATGAATTTTTATGTCTTGTACTTGTCTTTTTTCAAATGAGAAATAAACATCAATCTTCTACAATTCAATACACTGATGTGTCTTTTGAGCCTCATTTTTTGAAAGAATGAGTTTTATAATAGTGATTTTTTTGAAAATTAGTGGTTAAAAAGTCGGATTTTTTTTTTATATTTACGCGTAAAATTATTTTATTGAAAGAATGTATTGTTGAAAATAAATTTAGAGAAAAAATAATTTTTATATAATGAGACTCAAACAGGAATTAAATAGGTTTTCGAGGTGCTAAGAGCTTCTCCAACCCATCTTCATTGCACCATAATTCAACAAATTGCACCAAATTTTTGGTACAAATCTCGTCTAACCCATCTTCATTGCACCTAATTCACCTAATTGCACCAAATTTTTGGTACAAATCTCCTCCAAGGCTCCAACCCATTGCACCATTTTGCACCAAAATGGTTAAATACATTTTTACCCTTCTCTTCCACTTTGCACCAATTTTTCAAAGGTATATTTGTCCATTTTGTTATACAATAAATTTTAATTAAAAATTATACTATATTACTACTACTACTACTTGCATTTGTAATAAATTTTAATCATTTAATCAAAAATAATTAATTGTGATTACTACTTCGACTTTGTAGTATAATGATATTGCGATTCGAAACGTATTACACTCTTTTTTAATATTACGATTTAACATTTTCTTAATTGTTGTATTTTTATTAATTGTATCACACTTTTAAAATTTATCAATTGATTCAATATTTGTTAACTAAATGTAATTATCAATTTAATGATTTATCTAGTAATAAATAAATTGTTAAGAATTGAAAAAATTGAGAAAAATATTAAACACTATTCATTTGGTGCAACTTTTGGTGTAATGGATTGAAGATAATTTTCAACTTGATGCAAGATTTGGTGTGGAGTAGAAGATGGCCCAACACTTACGTATTTACTAATAGTCGAGATTATATTAAATAGAAAAGATTCAATCAGTTTTAAAATCAGAGAATGTGAAAATCGAATGTGTAATAACTAAAAAGTGAATATGTGCGACATTATAGTAATCCTTTTAATTAAATAGGTGCTAAAATTAAAATTAATATAGAATTGGAATATTTTTCTTATCGACTTAGGAGTTGTTCGTTCGAAATTCAAAACGAGATGCATATATGTCATTTCGAAGTTATTTGTTCATTCATTACATACGAAAACTTTCATGAGGTGAATACGTTAAGCATTTGACAAATTTTTGAAAAAATATTATTTTGAATAATGAATTTTTTGAGAATGTGTGGTTCAAAAATATGAAAAAAAAAATTATATTTACCTGTAAAATATTTTATTGTATGAATGTGTTGTTGAAAATGAATATTTAGAAAAATAGTTTTGAAATAATGAAAGATAAACAAGAACTAAATAATTGAACTCTTATGTTTGCCTTGGTATCAAAACATTGTAGTCATACGTGATTACAATTATGTTACAAGTACATCATTTTTTAAATTATTTTTGACATTGTACCACGTGACATAAACAATTGAACAGTTTAAAAAAAATACACTTTTTCACCAACAACTTTTTGAACTCCAATGGAATGTACACAATGATGTCTACCAAACAATGTACACTTAGCATTGTTCATGTAATTGTGTAGCTATCATGTAATAAGTGCATGAGAAGTAGCAACATTTTCAAATAAATTTCCTTTAGGCGATTTCAGTTCATGAATTGAAACTTAAGATGTAATACATAATAGTAGAGGAATGATTTAGTCCCGCTCCCATTTTTAAAACTCATTTTTTTAATCATAAATTTTATGGAATTCATAATTTTTATCAACTTTTTAACTATGCATTTCAATCAATTTTTATCAAAATACAGTAAAAATCTGTTTTTTAGCAAAACAAAACAAAAAACTTAGAGTGTGTTTGGTGCACATTAAAATGAGAAAATGCATTCTTTTGAAGTGATGTGATGGGAGATATGTTCATTTTTAAAACTCATTTTTTTAATTATAAATTTTATGGAATTCATAATTTTTATCAACTTTTTAACTATGCATTTCATCAATTTTTATTAAAATACAGTAAAAATATGTTTTTTAGCAAAACAAAACAAAAAACTTAGAGTGTGTTTGGTGCACATTAAAATGAGAAAATGCATTCTTTTGAAGTGAACACTACCCTCTATACAGGTTAAAAGAGAAGAAAAAGTTATTGATGCGATGGAAAATATTATTTTATTGAAGAATGCGTGAATGAGAATAAAAAAAATAATGTGGGACAAGCATGGGCTTAATGACTAGCGTGACATGATCAATTTATCATGTCACATCAATTTATTGGTTGATAAACTTTATGGTGGATCTCAATATCTGAAGTATGCTATTCCCAAATGAATTAATATGACGAATCATCCGTGCTTAATATAAAATGAACATTGGTACTCGTTAAATTATTTAAAAAATATATGTAGAATTGTATGCACTTTCCAAAGAAAATGGGATTTGTAATTAAAAGCTGGTTCTTCTATTTGTTTCTTATTTAGGGAATAAATGAGCCTCGTTTGACTATCATCATTTCAAAATTATTTAATTTTTATACTACTTTTTAACCACACATTTATACAATAAAATATACGTAAACGTAAATATTTTTCCTACATTTTAACTACACGTTCTTCAAAAAATTCACCATTCAAAACTTTATTTTCTTAAAATAATGACCATAAAAAAGGGCTAAATGAATGAGTCGTACCATTCCACCTAAAAACAAATGGGACAAAAATGTTATACTATGGTACATACACTTTAATAGATACACAAAGAATATAGCAACGATAATTCCTAATTGAAAATAAGCAATTTGACATGAGGACCGAGATGTGACCTATGTGTCAAATTCTTAACCTATGATTATTTTACTTTGGGTCAACGGAGTTTGTGTCGATTACAATTCAAGATGTACTGCAAAAAAATATTTAAAATTCATTTTCAATCACACATCCTCGTAATAAAATAATTTTTGACGTTAACCCATAATTTTTTTTTTTTTTTTTTTACTTTTAATTATATATTTTTCAAAAAATTACTTCTGTAAAAAATTTCTCACATCGAATGGGTTCTAAATACTTTCTCACGAGTTAATCAAAAGTTGACCCTCTAAAAAGTATCGTGTACTAGCTACTATTTGCTAGCATTGCATATAATGGCACACAATTATGTCAAATTAAACAACTAAACTACGTACAAAGTTGTAGCCATCAATTCATAATTGAGGCTTTCCAGCAATAATGTCTTCTGCTTCGAACTTGGCACAATTTTATTTCTTGTATTAATAGGAAGTTTGGTAGAGATTAAAATCGGATTAAAATTAAAAAATTAGTCGTTATTATTGACTTTTATTAGATGAGTGGGATCCAATAACAGCTATATTTTCAATTTTAATTCGATTTTAAGTCGTACCAAACATGCTTTAAGTATTATTTATTCTAAAACAATTTTTTAAGTTGCACATTTTCGCTTGAGTCAAGTCAATCGATTTGCATAGAAGTTTATAGGGAAAAATCATATGCACAGAAATATTTTTTTACAAATGTTTTACACACACTCACATGTGTGGGGTCCATTGAAAAAAAAAAAAAAAAA
>CAIGRO010305806.1:0-12712 GCA_903798355.1 Fraxinus baroniana | reverse complement strand
TTTTTTTTTTTTTTACCTATAAAAACCTCTGCATTTCCCGAGAATCCTCAAATTCAAACCTTAAAACAATGGAATTGCAGCAAGGATTTCCTCTCTTAATCCAACAATACAAAGCTTTACTCTTCAAGAATCTTCTTCTCTCGTGGCGCAACAAGAGGTCCACATTTCTCCAGCTTTTCTCATCCCTCTTCTTCATCTTCATCATCTTCTGCATTCAAAAAGCAATTGAAACGAGATACGCTTCTTTGTCTTCTTTCAAAAGCATCAACGATCCTGTACCGTTGATCTTTCCCTCAATCCCAGCTTGTGAGGCAAAATTCTACATTAAATTGCCCTGCTTTGATTTTGTTTGGAGTGGGAATGACAGTGCAAGAATTGGAGAGATTGTTAGAAGGATAAGAGAGAATAATCCCGGCCGGAGGATTCCATCTGAAAAGGTTTAATTCTTTTTCCCCTCTTGTTCTGTAAGTAAAATGTGTTATCTGGAATTTATTCGATTGAAGTATGTAAATATTTTTGCAATTTATTGATGGAAGACTAAGTTATTTTTAGAAGGGATATCACTTTAGACTTTAGTTGATTTTGATTACAGCAAATTGAATTCAAAAAAAAATAAAAATGAATTATCTTTGTTTTGATGCAAAAATCATTATAGTTTGTTTGGTAGGAGGTTAGATAGCACGCAATAAGGAATACAAAGAAACTAAAATGTTGTTCATTATATTATTGGGACCTTTTCGGTCATATACTGTGCTGCTGCATACGAACATGTACTTAGTTATGCATTATTATGAGTAATGTATGAAGTAAAAGATGTAAATATAGCTTTACTGGGGAATTAATTTCTTGTTGTTTCATAATCTATTGAATTTTGAAGTCAACTAGTAAAATCACAAAAAAAATAAAAAAAAAATAAATAAATAAATAAAATGTAATGGTGGAATTGTACAAGGAAAATGTTCTATTTATTTATTTATTCATTTTCTGAAGTGAGTTTAAATTACAGCATTCATTCTAGAGCCTAATTTGTAATATATTAGTATTTAAAATGAAGTTGTTGATTCCAAAATTTATATAGTTCACAGATGTAATAGCAATTTTGATTCATGCCATTTTCCAAATTCATGTTTTAGAAGCTCAAAACTAAATTGCTTAGTGAAGTTGTTAATGCTGATTCACAACTATGTACAGTAACTTGTCTAATTATTTTCATATGCTTTTGCTAGAGATTTGTTCTCCGGTATGCAACTATAAATTCATATACACCATTTTTCTTTGAATGTATTTTCATTGGGGGGTATTGTTGTCTGATGGAAGGAAGGGGTTGAAGTGTTCCACTGAAGGCTAGTTACCTTTTCCAGTTCAGATGTATTAAAGTAAAATGATGCAATATCCTTTCATTTTTTATTATGAAACAATCATAATGGCAGAAAATAATGATCTGGAAATGAAAATTATAATCTGGGACTCGACTTTGTCTAAGATATTTGGAGTTCTATGTGATGACAAATTTGATTGTGGACTTTTTGGATTTGAGCTAAATCTGTAATTTTCAGATAGAGTCCACAAAATGGTTCAGTTTGATGTCATATTTGGTAAAAGTTTAGAACATCAATTGTTCTACAGTGCATATGATATGTTACAATGAAATGGGTTTTAGGAAAATGTGCATTTCATGCATTTATTATATATTTAAATATCTAGTAATATAACAGACCTGTATTGCTAAAAGAATGGGAAATGATCATGCCTTGAGCAGGTTCAGTCGTTCAAAACACCAAATGAAGTTGATGATTGGCTTGCCAACAATCCTATGCATTGTCCTGGAGCTCTGCATTTTGTTGACAGAAATGCTACCGTAGTTAGCTATGGATTACAGACTAATTCTACTCCAGTTGCTAAGCGAGGATCTTTTGAAGATCCTACTTTTAAATTTCAAATTCCACTTCAACTTGCTGCAGAGCGTGAAATCGCAAGATCTCTGATTGGAGGTATGACTTCCGAAATGCTTCTCATAGTGCATGTTTTGGCTTTGCTTATAAAAAAGTGAAGTTACTTTTTGTCTCCAAATATGCTTGAGCAATTTAGTTTTTTCTAAGAGAATTTTAAGCTTAGCCCAACATTCTCTGATCTGATGGATCATATAAAGTATGATGAGAGTTTCCTTACTTTCCTGCCTGATACACACCCTCTTTTCTGTGGCTGCATATGCTTCAGATGCAAGTTTTAGCTGGGTTGTTGGTCTTAAGGAATTTGCCCACCCTGCTCTTGAAATCTTTTCGGCTGTGCAAACAGTAGGGCCGACCTTTTTCCTGGTGATTGCTATGTTTGCTTTTGTCTTTCAAATTTCTGCTTTGATCACGGAGAAAGAACTAAAACTTCGCCAGGTATAGAATAATCTGCATTTTGATTTGAAGATAAGTACTATGGTTCCAGCCTATTGCTAAATCCTGAGTAATTCGTCACTTCTTGTTTCATGACAGGCAATGACAATAATGGGTCTTTATGATACTGCCTATTGGTTATCGTGGCTCACTTGGGAGGGAATCATCACGTTACTTTCATCACTTTGCACAGTTTTATTTGGAATGATGTTCCAGTTTGATTTTTTCTTGCACAACAGTTTTGCAGTCGTGTTCTTCTTGTTCTTTCTTTTTCAATTGAATATGGTAGGTTTCTTTACTCCAGTATAAAATGTATGCCAAATTTAGTTTTCTCGTTATAATGTTTTGAGTAATGGCTGTTTTCTGCTTTGTGTTGTCAGACTGCATTTGCCTTTATGCTGTCCGCCTTTATTAGCAAGTCTTCTTCGTCCACCACTGTTGGTTACTCTATCTTTGTTGTTGGTTTCATGACTCAGGCAAGTTTCTCTGCTTAAAGTTTTTTACTTAAGTACTGATTGCGCTCATAATAATTGATTTCTTATCATTCTTTTACAGCTCGTGACAGCATTTGGATTTCCTTACAGTGACAACTTCTCAAACACGTACCGAATTGTGTGGTCATTTTTTCCACCAAATCTTCTTGCTCAAGGTCTCCAATTGCTTTCTGATGCAACTGCAACTCCTCAAGATCCCGGTGTCAGCTGGAATGGGAGGACAAAATGTTCACCAAATGATACAGAGTGCATCATAACAATTGTATGTTGAACAAGCACAGCTTCTATTCTTTTCCCTTTATATGCGTCACAAGTTAACTAGTCTTAGAAATTAACTCATAGCATGTCTGGCAACAGGATTGGACAGTTAATAGACAAGATTTTTAACTTATTTTACTTTTTTAATACTGTCGAGTATTCTCTAATCCAACTTATCTAACATGGCATCATTTTCTTGAAAATTACTTGATTATTATCACAAGTATATGACGGCCTCTCACTTAATTGTTTCCATAACTACTTGTACTGATGAACAGAATGAGATTTACATATGGCTTTTAGCAACATCCTTTGTCTGGTTTGTTTTGGCCATCTACTTTGACAATGTTATTCCTAATACATCTGGGGTGAGAAAATCAATGTTTTATTTTCTGAGTCCTGGGTACTGGACAGGAAATGGTGGAAACAAGGTGGAAGGTATTTAAATCTGATATCATAATTTTCTTTTATTTCATCCTTTTATTTGGTTGATACTATCAGCTGCTAATATCTTAGGCGTGCCTTTTTCCTTTCAGAAGGAAGCATATGTAGTTGCTTCAATTCAGTTCCACACGTGGAAAGCACAGCTCCTTACGATGAGGATGTACTGGAAGAGGAAAATATAGTGAAACAGCAAGCCTTAGAAGGTAGTTTAAATTCACGTGTTGCAGTTCAAATATGTGGTCTTGTGAAAACTTATGTTGGGGCAACAAAGATCGGCTGCTGCAAATGCACGAGGACCTCTCCCTACCATGCTCTCAAGGTAAAATAACCTTGTGGAATATGATACCGTTAGAGACTTAGAGGAGCTTTCGTGAACTGAATCTCCCAGTTATTATAGATCACTGCATATGAATGTGAAGGCTCCACTCTTAACCATTTTCTATCTTAAAATTTCTTTAAAAAGGCAACCAGTTTCACAATTTCTTATTCGCTTCATGATGAGATTTGTGTACAGAATGGAATACACACACAAAGTTGTTGTCTTTGTGTGTCTATTTAAGCAAGCACTAAGGCCCTTCTTTGCCAAACAATTTAGTTTTACTACCTTGAGTTATTTTCTTCTTTTGAAGGTTACAATTGCCATGCTAAATTGCATGCTGAAGGTTATAAGGGATATTATACATGCAGGGATTATGGGTCAACTTTCCCACTGATCAGCTATTTTGTCTTCTTGGACCAAATGGAGCAGGAAAAACTACTGCTATTAACTGTTTGACAGGGATTACACCAGTAACTGGTGGAGATGGTAAGACCTTTTGTTTCTGTTATCAAGTTCCCTTGCCATTATTTTAATGATGTCCCAAGGAATCTAAAGTATGAAATATGTCTTAACAGCATTAATTTATGGATATTCTGTCCGAAGCTCTACTGGAATGTCAAACATCCGCAGGATGATTGGGGTTTGTCCTCAGGTAACTCCTGACTCCCTATCCCATCTTTGTATATCATAATTGTACTCCAATTTTTCATTTCTTAATGTTCAGAAATAGATACTTAGTCAGAAAGTACGGTGCAAGCTCAAGGGAAAGGGGAGATTTGAAAATCCTTCGTGCACAATCGAATAATTTGGTTGGATTTACAGAGATTAACTCCTTTTTTGTAATATTACAGTTTGATATTCTTTGGGATGCATTGTCTGGTCAAGAGCACCTTTACTTGTTTGCCAGCATCAAAGGTCTACCCCTTGCTTCCATTGAGGAGGTAGGTGCTTTTTACAAACCTAAGTGATCTTTCACAAAATAATGACGAGTGAAAACCTAAGATATTGTCAAAATAACAGGTTGTACATAAATTATTAGCAGAAGTAAAACTTACTGAGGCAGCCAAGACGAGAGCGGGTAGCTACAGTGGTGGAATGAGACGTCGTCTCAGTGTTGCTATTGCCCTTATTGGTGAACCAAAATTGGTCATTTTGGATGAGCCGGTGAGTGGACACAAAAATTTTCATTCCTCTATAATTTTAAATTGATTCTGCTCTTGCAATTTTATCAGTGAGTTTTTATCTTTGATCCTGTAGACAACTGGGATGGATCCAATTACCCGGAGACACGTGTGGGATGTAATCGAAGAGGCTAAAAAAGGACGTGCCATTGTCTTAACTACTCATTCAATGGAAGAAGCTGACATCTTAAGTGACAGGATAGGAATTATGGCAAAGGGTAAGCTTCGCTGTATTGGAACTTCAATAAGGTTGAAGTCACGGTTTGGAACAGGTTTCATTGCTACTATAAGCTTTTCTGGGGATGCTAATGGTACCCCAAATAGAGGAGATACATTTAATACCTCTCAAAATGAAGCTGTTAAACAGTTCTTTAAATCGGTAAGTCAAATTTTTGAAATTTGTATTGTCTTCAGAGCATATAAACACTTTCTTATGTGCAATTTTATTTCTCAGAATTTGGATATCGCACCTAAGGAGGAAAACAAGTCTTTCCTGACTTTTGTTATTCCTCATGAAAAGGAGAAGCAATTGACGGTAAAATCCTCACTTTGTCAAGTGTTCCATCTAGACTGATTTTTATGCACAATAGCATTTGAAATGATTACGTATCCTTATTTCATTATTAATGGACGGTGAACACGTTAATGATCCAAAGTGAAAACCTGACCATTACAAATATGAACTTTCCTGGAGTTATTGTGATGAACCTAACATAATAAACCCTATTAGGGGAGAGTAATTCAGTAAGAAAATAGATATTAACATGGCTTGATGTGTTTGCAAAATATTTGATTTTATTGGACATTTCAGTAGATGTAGTATTGGGTTGAACTGACGCGTAAAAAAAATTCATGGAGCCAAGTCCAAGTTTATTCGGAATAGGGTTTAAAGTCTTGTTTGTGTCGTTATGCAGACATTTTGTCATGAAAGAAGTCATTTTTCCTTTTGTCTGCGATTTTTATGAATATAATTGTTTCAAAAGTTAATAATGAAAAGATTCAAAAATAAAAAGAGAAACACTTAAAATGGATTGTAAGCACATACCGTATTAATGTTTTTATTTGGATAAAAATTCTATCAGAAATTTTTTGAAGATCTCCAAGAGAGAGTGAAAGAGTACGGCATAGCAGACATCCAACTTGGTCTTACGACTCTGGAAGAAGTTTTTCTGAATATAGTAAAACAGGCAGAATTGGAAAGTGCTGCTGCTGAGGGAAGCTATGCAACTCTTACTCTAAACTCTGGAGTTTCTGTTCAGGTAAATAATTGGGTTAGACACTTCATACTTGTGCATGCATGTCTGACTAAGCTTAAAAAGATACAAGTAAATAAGTTTGTTTTAAAATGGATAATTTTCTTGTCGGTACTATTTCTTTTTACTGAAAATCTCACTCAAACTTTGGGTGACTCACCTAAGCCAAGTGGTGGGTGTTGGCATTCCCCACTTCCCTAGTATATTGATAGAAAGGATTATTACATGGGGAATTGAACTCTGGTGCTTGTACAATCTTGAATCTCCTTTCTTTGTGTCTTTGGTGATTATTTTCACTCTTAAACTTGGGAGGCCCCGTTTGTCTAGCCGCACAAAAGTCCTTCGATTTGACATATTAGCTATAGGGGGTATAATAGCTTGACCTGCCTTTATTATTCGCAGTATTAGCCATCCAATTAGCAACAACATTGCCTTTTCTCAGAATATACGAGAATAGAATTATCATTTTTTCTGCCAACGTTGAATTTCCTCCAACTGGTATTGATTCTCCACTGTCGTGAGATTTTGACCAATTAACTGAATAGAGGCCTTGGAATCAGCTTCCACCCGAGCATTTTCATAACCAAGTTGATGACACAGTCTAATACCAGTACTTTATGCTCCTACCTCAGCTTCCAAACATGTACAATGTCATAAAATTCATAGTATGTAAACTAAACATCCCCTTTACCATTCCTTGCCACCCCTCCACTATAAGGCTAGTTGAAGATCTAAAGCATCCATCCAAATTGAGTTTAACAATTCCCATGCTAGATCTCTTTTAGTACACTATTGAAGGCCGTCTACTAATGTACTCTTCTTTTCTATGGTCTCCAATGATTGAGCCAGCTGCACCAAAAACTTGGATCAAGTAGTCTACTTCTTCGATCACCCTTGAAGCCTTCATTTTAACTCCAGAGTATTTTCAATTATTTTTCTGAAGTCATAACTATCACATTACAAACATGGGAATCATAGCTTGGGAATTACTAGCTTTGCATGTTGCTCCTGCAAAATCTCGAATACTGAAACATCATGACAGGAGAAACAACGCCATTTAATAGCACATGTTCAATTGATTCAACCTCACGGCAAAATTGGCACTTACGAGCTAGGCTAATTTCCATCTAGTTTGCACCTCTTCATCGTCTAGTGGCAACCAGTTTTGCCATTTTTTCCATATGAAATATGATCCTTTGAAGGGATAGACTTGTTCCAATATATATTTGTGGGAGGATTAAGGAGGAATTTTTGTTATATCTTGGACAATACGATTAGGCAGTAAAAGTATTTAACTTACCCACAGCCCAAGCTGATCCTCTTTTCATCTCTTGAACAGTTATGAGTAATTTATTTTGAAAGTTACTTTTATCTTACTATGCAGGTACCTATAGGGGCGAGGTTTGTTGGGGTTCCGGGAACTGAATCTACAGAAAATCCAAGAGGAATTATGGTAGAGGTATATTGGGAACAAGATGATGCCGGAGCACTCTGCATTTCTGGTCACTCAGACGAGATGCCAATCCCCCGTCATGCACAACTAAGGGAGTCATCTGCTACCACTTCTAGCAGCATAAATATTTTGGGCCGACGACAGCAAATTCATGGAATTGTAATTGACCCTGCCTATATTACTGATTCAAGTTTGTGATCAGTGTTGAAGTTCTCAAGTAGGTACTCAGTGTATACAATTCTTTAATTCTGTTATAATTAGATATAGAAATTCTGTTGAGTAACAATTTTTATTGTATCTTTGTATATCATCACTCGCCAACATTCTCGAGCTTGTAATATTTACAAGGTTACGTACCAGAAACTATTCAAAAATAAATAGAAGTTAAAATATCGTCTATTGTATTTTCAGTACAATATAATATTATAGATTGAACATGCGTATTGCTAGAGACAATATTGTCCTATAAAAATAAAATAATCTGGTACATATATCTGCCATTTTTTTTTTATTTGTATCTTAATATACAGATTAAATAAAGTAAGAATTTGCGTTCTGCATTGATAAATTACTTTTAATTAAACAATCATAAATTTGACAATATTTGTTTATGTCTACTACCGATGTTCTAAATTACTTAATAATTTCTCTCTTAAGAAAGTTAAATCTATTTTTATGTTTGAACATTCTATGTTTGTTTATGTCGACGATTGATATACTATATTATTTAATAATTTCTCTAAAAGAAAGTTAAAATTATTTTTATATATGAACTTCCTATATCTTTATTAAAGTTTGCAAGTAAAGAAGGCCGTGCAAACAACCAAAGATTATTCAAATATTGCAGAGACAATAGGAGCTCATTTCTATCCCCCTCAAAATATGTGTTACTATTTGATCTAAGCGTTCATATCACCTTCGTATATACACAATCCATAATTTTGAGAATTAATAACCTTAATTCTATTTTATTAAGAATAATTAATTAGCAGAAAGAAATAAAGACATGAAAGATTTATAGAAATTCGTCTCATTGTAAAAATTCGTGTCGAAGACACCCTAAAATCTCCTACTTACTAGAATTCGGGTGCAGTTGAGGTAAGGTTTTGGTCAACGAGTAGAGATGGTGCGGCCATGGGAAAAATAGACATGGGAACATTGCGACCAAGCTAAATCTTCATCTACACGTATTTTATGGTAGCCTGGGTGAAGGTGCACAACTTTTTGTAAAAAATTGTTAGAAAATCGGCGATAACTCTGATACTTCTTATTAATAATTGAGTCAATTGTTATGAAAATTAAAAGACGAGATATAGGAATATGAAAATAATCATAAGAACACAATATTTAAGTGGAAATCCAAGATAGGGAAAAAAAAATGGCAATGGATAGAGGCGGAGAATTCAGTACATCGAAAGTAAGGAGTTACAAAATGTTATGTGAGATCTCGCAAGACTCTACTCTAATATCTCTATATACGAGTCTCTATATATTAATCGGATCCCCCTTAGATCATTCTCTAAGTCAACCAAATAAATATGTATAATACATCACATATTTATAATACAAGAATCCATAACATACTTGGGTAATTAATACAAACAAAATTCTANAATATCTCTATATACGAGTCTCTATATATTAATCGGATCCCCCTTAGATCATTCTCTAAGTCAACCAAATAAATATGTATAATACATCACATATTTATAATACAAGAATCCATAACATACTTGGGTAATTAATACAAACAAAATTCTAACACAATGTGAAATTCTATTATAATATGTAAAATTAATAACGGAGTGTTCGAAGTTGAACAAGAGTCCAAAGACTGCCAAAATTGTGTTGCCTTCTCCTTATCCTTCTTGAACTCCATTAAGACTTCTTCGAGTCATTCTACCAATTCCCAATAAAACTCCCAATTAAATTCTATACCCGAATTCTAACAAATGTCCACTTGACACGAATTCCACTACAAGGAACGAAGTTTCAAAAATTCTCCACTTGGAGACGAATTCCACTGCAAGAAATAAAACATAACTTTTTAAATTTAAAAAAGTTCTCCAAAGAAAATACTCCAAACAAATTACTTTACCCTTTTTCCACAAAGCCCAACTAGGGCAAACTCAATGAATATGAATAGAAACCAAGCATTACTTATTAGCTGAATTACCATGAACATTGCTCGGATTATCACCACGAACAACAAAATCATCAAGCTCACAACTAACTCCATCTCAATTACCAAATTTGCTCGAATTGTCCCCATGAGGCAACATGAGCACCAAAGTCATGACTAACTCCACTTGAGCTAGTGGCAGGTTCTTCAGTGCCAATTTTGCTCGAATCTTCACCACAAGCAACTCGATCACAAACCACTCCACCTAAGTCAGCACTTATCATATCATAAGCAACTAAATTAGCCTTCTCTTAAGGTTTATGGCGTGTTCAGTATGACTTAAAATCTAATTAAAATTGAAAATATAGCCGTTATTAGGTCCCACTTGTCTAATAAAATTTAATAATAACGACTAATTTTTTCAATTTTATCCGATTTTAATCTCTACCGAACACACCCTTAATCTTCAATTTAGTGACAGCTACATCAAAGGTGATCATCGAACTTTTTAAGACATATAATTGGGACATTTTGTGCCCTCTTTATCACAAATCGATCCTTACGCTGCTTCTCGTTTAGCATCCTAACAAAAATCTGTCAGAAAAAAAAAACTTGACGTTGCGATTCAAAAGCAGGATGTCATATTTTATCATTGTCATGCGAAAAAATCAACCTTGCTCTGATAATTGTTAGAAAATTGATGTTAGCTCTGAAATCACTTGTTAAGAATTAAGTCAATTGCTATAAATATTAAAGACTAAAAAAAGTAATGATAACAAGAACACAAGATTTACGTGGAATCTCAAGACCAAAAAAATCATGGGTAGATACGGAGAATTCACTACATCAAAAGTAAGAAGTTACAATACGTTATATGAGATCTCAAAAGACTCTCCTTCTCTCTCTCTCTCTCTCTCTCTCTCTCTCTATTAACGTGGATCCTTCCTAGATCATTATATGAGTCGATCAAATAAATATGTATAATATACTACATATTTATAATACAATAGGTAAAATTAATGACAGAGTGTTCGAGGTTGAATAGGAGTCTAAAATCTAATAAAATCGAGAAACCTTCTCCTTATCCGTCTTGGACTCCTTCAAAACCTCTTCAAGTCATGCTCCCAATTCCCAATATAACTCTCAATTAAATTTCCAATAAAATTCGGCTCACGCCCATATTCTAACAAAAACTCACTGTTGACTTAATAACATTTCCTATCATATATTATGTGCTTAGTTGAAAACTCAATATCAACTTTGGAATTCTAGTTCACCCATGTGTTTATGCATTTGCTCCTCACTTGGCTTCTTTCTTAGCATTTTCCCGACTCTTTTCACTCTATTTTCACTTTCGGTCTGTTGAAAATATGGTTCATGGGTCGCCTTTGTGGGGTGACCCAACCCACAAAATATTAAAAAAGTTGGACAGAATGGTTTGAATTTGAAATTCAAACCTACAACTCTCTATACATCCTTAACTCCCATACAACCTCCAATGGTTATTGCATAGAAAACGATGACAAATGAATGGTGAAATTTGTTTGTGAGAATATACCACCATTGCAAAGGCTAAAATCATTATTTTGGCATGAAACTCACAAAACAAGGCACTTAAATTGTGAACAATAATCTCATTCCATTGTGATTGGGATTGGGACATTTGGAGAATAAGAAAATGCAGATTTTGGAGCTCCCATACAATCTCCAATAGTTATTGCATAGAAAAATAAAGAAAAAAGATGGCAAAAGAATGGTGAAATTCGTTTGTGAATATACCAAAATTGGAAAAGCCTAAAATCACTATTTTGGCATGAAAACTCACAAAATAAGACATTTAAATTGTGGATAATAATTCTCTTCCATTGTGATCGGGATTGGGACAATTGGAGAACGAGAAAATGTAGATTTTGGAGTTTTAGAAAGTAAGGTATTTCAACTATTCAAAAGATCTTGAAATTCATTATTTCAAATAAGGATTCTCGACCCATAATTTATAATTATGCATACTGCAAAATTCCTGCATTGATATCAAACCCATAAGGTTAAATTTCTTTTTGTAATACATACTTAAATATTCCATTGCACGATTCAATTGAGTTATGAACCTTGTATGTAAAATTTTGAAACCTTGTATGATCTTTAATGGCATTTTTTGATATACATGTCTAAAATTAATGAAAATTTGGAATACACAAGCGCGCGCGTACTTACTTTAAAATTCACTTGCAAAATTTCATTAATTTTCATTATTGCATTTGGGAGAAAATTGAAACTCTAGTTAATTTTTCAATAAATAAATAAAAATTTACTGTATTATATTTGTTGATTTTTATGCAGAAATATTAGTATGGTTATAAAGATATTTTAACTAAAAATTTACTGTATTTTATTTGTTGATTTTTATGCAGTAATATTAGTATGGTTATAAAGATATTTTAACAAACTTTTCAACCATATAAAGAACTTAAATTTTAGAATTAAAACGAAGAAGTTATGAGGTTTTAAAGTTTGGATGAAAATCTGATTTTTTGCATGATAACTTCAACACTTTGTTTCATGCTTCCCATTTTCTATGGTTGGATAGGCCTCTTCAAAACCTTTCAAATGATACAAGGATCATTAATTTTGACATTGAAATGAAGAAATTATGACATCTCGAATTTGGTCGAAAATCTAAAATCTTGCATGAATTTTTTGCCATTTCCGCTCTTGGACAGATCTATTGATGTCCCAAACACGGCTTAAAAAAATGGATTATGCTATTTCACCTAAGTTCGGTTACAAAAGTGGAGGTGCCCAAG
>CAIGRO010305800.1:0-19621 GCA_903798355.1 Fraxinus baroniana | reverse complement strand
GAGTTCCTTCGTAGCTTCGCCAATGAATTTAGTTCCTCATGGAGTTCTTGAGCCAAAAGTATGGAAGAATGGTGTAGAATGAATAATGATGATGAATGGAATGTTTTTGGGGTCTTTTTCTAGATTTCTCGCGGCCCAAACATTAAACAAAACCCTACTTTGCATGGCACGGTGCCTGAGCGCTAGGTTGTAGCGCTTCGGCGCTGTGTCGCTGTTCTGAATTCTGTGCCTTCTTCAGTATTTTTGTCATAACTTTCTCTTTCGATATCTGATTGAGGCAATTCAAGATACGTTGAAAAGCTAACTCAAAGACCTACAACTTTGATTCAGAGACCATCTTCAAATTCAATCGATTTCCATGTCACATATCGGTCTCAATACGAGACTGAAAATCGGTGTGAAACTTTTCAGCTTGAAAGTTGATATTTGATAATGTTTTGGCTATCTTTCACCCCTTTGACTCATTGCTTCATCCAATTGATCTCTAAAACTCGTGAATCTTCATCACAAGGTTAGAAATAGGTTTAGATTACTTGCACTTTAGTCCTTGAACTTTCACTTTGTTCCAGTTTGGCCCTTTTCGCTCTTTTCTTCTAATTTCCACCGTATTCATTCATTTGCAACCTAAATCAAAATATAAGTGTACTTAGAACATTGAGGCGCCAATAAATCATGAAAATGCAATTATTAGTGGCTGAAAAACGTGATAATTGCACTATTATCAAACCTCGTAAATTTCAATTGGTATTAGAGCCCATATTCGTTCCTTGACCCATATTATCTAGATTAATTCATTATTCATCTCGACATATTTTGATGGCAATAATTCTATTTACTGGAAGGTTAGGATGAGAGTCTTTTTAAATTCCATGGATGAATGTATTTGTCTTAGTGTTGTTAATGGTTGGATGCACCTAGTTCTACGGTTAATAATGAAATAATCCCCACCCCTATTGTTAATTGGACTAGAGTGAACTTAGATGAATGTAACTGGAAAAGTAAAGCCTTACAGGCCCTATTTATAGCAAAATTCCCGGAAGAATTTATGCGAGTGTCTATGTATGAGGTAACTAAAGAGATTTGGGATATTCTACAGACCACACATGAGGAAACTTAGGCGGTTAAGAACTTTAAATTGTAGATGTTAATCACTAGGTTTGAAGAAATCCGGATGAAGGAAGATGAAACTTTTGATGATTTTTATGCGAGTTTAAATAACATAGTAAATTCTAGTTTCAACCTTGGTGAGAGAATCTCGGAGCCTAAAATAGTTAGAAAGATTCTTAGATCCCTATCAGAAAGGTAGACCTAAAGTCTCGACAATAGAGGAGAGTAAGGACTTATATTCCATTAAGATTGAAGAGTTGGTTGAATATCTCCAGACTTATGAACTTACATTAGCTATACCTACAAATGATAAGTCATTGACCTTAAATACTGTGAAAAATAGTCATAGCGAGTCCTCAAATTCAAATTCTCCTAATGAAGATGAGTTAGATTACCTTGCTAAAGAATTTCAAAAATATTTAGGAATAAACAAAAACTTCAAGAGAAGCATAGAAGTGGTTCTAGTAGAACTAGGAAAAGTTCTAAAACTCCGAGGTGTCATAATTGTAGAAGTTTTGACCACTTTAGGAGTGAGTACCCCAACAGTAGGAGAAATCCAAATAAGGCTATGAATGTTATTCTCACTGATGACGAGTCTAACTCGGACAATCAGAGTGAAAATCCACTCGTGATGAAAGTGAAAAATATATTGCCTTTACTACTAGAATTAGGAATGAATCTGATAAGAGGAGTAAGAAGGCTGAGAACGTAAGTAGGGTAAGGATTCTGATAGTGATGAAGATATCCATGAGACTTATGAAAAGATGTATGAGCAGAGTCTTAAGATTCTAACAAAAATAAAGCCTCAAGTACGAGAGTCACGGAACTTGAGTCAAAAAATGAGAAACTCATAGCGTATATCCAAAAATCTACCTCAACCTTAAGTGAGTTGAAATCCATGAATGAATCTTTAGACACTCAGGTTAGGAATCTCACTAGTGAGCTTGAGAAGACCTCTAGGAGAGCTAATGAACTAATAGTTGAAAATGAAACTTTAGAAATCCAGGTTAAAAGTCTACTGAGCGATCTAGAGTATTCCAAGTCTCAACTTCTTGCATTTTCTTGTGGTTCTAAGAAGGTAGATAACATTCTGGGAATGGGCAAGCCTGCTTGTTATAAGGGAGGTCTGGGATATAATAAAAATAATCATAATGTTACTAATACGTCCAAGACCACATTTGTCCCTAGTACTGACTAGTTTAAACATGTGCCTAACCCTGAACCTAAGAATAAGGGATATGTAGGATAGAGACCTACTAGACAGTATATAAGCCGTCAACCTAGGAATAGACGTCAACGATTACATACATTTGGTCATAGGTTTATCCATACATGTTTTCATTGTGGTAAGTTAGGACACATAAGACCTATGTGTCTCCATTTCCTAAACAGAAATAGTAATCGGAGCTCAAATAGAAATAAGAATCAGGAGATGGTTGGTTAGATTGATTTTCTTACTAATCAAGTGAGTCAATTGACCAAGTTAATGACACAGATGACTGAGAATATTCATATCACTAGACAAGTTTAGGTGAAGAAAAGTGATCTGAAAATTTTTGAAATAGATCACGGTACTCTTAAAGGTAAGAGTATTTGCATACCTAACTGATTAGATATTTTTGGTGCATGCTTGTACTTTATCATTGTGTGACATTGATTTATGCATGCATCATAATTGTTNCAGATGAATAGGAATATTCCTATCACTAGGCAAGTTTAGGTGAAGAAGTGTGATCTGAAATTTTTTAAAATAGATCACGGTAATTTTAAAGGTAAAAATATTTGCATACCTGACTAATTATGTATTTGATGCATGCTCAAACTTTATCATTATGTGTTATTGATTTATACATGCATCACATTTATTTATTTGTTTCTAAGTAGAAATCACATTCATTTTTTTATTATTAGTATTTTTGTGTGTTAGATTTTTTTTATTTTTTTTATTTTTTTATTTTTTGTACTTGGTATATTCATGCTTTAAAATAAAAACAAAAAAAAAATGAAAAATTGAAAAAAAAATGCGGGACATTGTTTTTACAGCATAATAAACAATGTGCCGTGTCTTCATATATTATCTGCACTGCACATACTATAATATTATTAGTGGGACTCTACCATGTGTGTGAGATTTGGGATGACAATCACATGTTAGTAATGTGACTTTGAACATGAACTGACCTTATTAATTAGACATAATCTCAAGTTTATCCCCATTAATAAAAAACTCAATATCTTATGTTCTTCTTTAGAACTTATTCGACTCGAGCAATTAAGCATGCAATGTTTCTCATAATCTGGTGCCTAAGAACTACTGACTTGGTTTAATTGATTTAATGCTTGCGACATAGGTCATTTTAGTTGTTTAATGGAGAAGATCATGCACTTAAGATGTGAAAAATAATTATGAGCTTAAAATATTAAATATTTGAAAATAAAATATGCTAAAAGTCAGGGGGAGAAAATAAATTATCGGTACAAAATAAGCTTTTCTGTATAGGTTCTAATGTGCTTTACTTGATTTGACTTTCATAAGTAAAAGAATGTCCTTATTGGCAGTGGTGTTTAGCAAGTTATTTCTCACAAAATTAAGGTTTGAAGTCATACTACTAGAGGATTAGTGATACTTTACACATATGGATCATTTATACAATTTACTTCATATTAACTTGAGTCACGTATGTGGGAAGGGTTACTGTCATTGCTCATACTTATGCATGCTAACAACTGCATTTTTGGGTTATTGTCTGTTAATTTTCGGTCCCTTGTCATTCTGTGACAAAAGGGGGAGTAGTATAATTTTTGACGATAGAGTAGATATTTTTGGATGTATATAATATTTTTGACTTGATATGATGTATCTAAAAATTTTGATTCAAAGGCATTAAATGATAATTTCAGTATTGCTAGATTAAGTTTTGATGTTTTGTAGTATCAATGTTTCGTTTTGGTATGTTGGGTTGCATTGATATTACGTCTTAATTTAGCTTATAGTATGAAACTAAAATGATATGTTGTGTTATAACTGCTTGAATTGCTTTTACACGTATTACTGTTTCACATACATTTTACACTGGTATTTGAATTGTCTATTTTAGGAAACATGTTTTGATAAAGGAAAAACATAATTCAATCAAGACAGCTAGTGTTGGTAGTGTCGTCATTGTGTCTGTAATTTTTTCACTACTACTTTGACTTTAGATTGTAGTTTTGTCACAGAATGTTAAAGGGAGAGTTTGTTAGGTTTTGATAGTTGATGATGTAATTGGCGCGTCTATGAACAAAAAGAACTAAATTAGATAGGTTATAAAAGTCAAGGAGTAGGTTGGTATTTTCGTATTTCAGTTGTATAAATTCTAGGGTTCGAGCTTCAAAAGAAGACAAAAAATGACGCCACAATTTCGCTAGACTGTCGTCAGGACTTCGCTTGAGCGGCAGAAACATAAAACATTTTCGCTAGACTATCGTCGAGTCCTCACTCGAGCGACAAGCCGTCGCTCGACTGTCGCCGAGCTCTCGCTCGAACAACAGGGTTAGCCAGGAATTTTTTAATCGTGATTTCAAGACTTTTTATCCGGCCCATTCAATCCTAACCCTATCATATAAATACCAGAACGCCACAGAACGTAAATTAGAAGGTTGAAACATAGAGAGAACTTGAGAGATTCATCTTCCAATTCATTGAGAGACTTCAACATTCATTGTTTTAATTATACTTAGCAAAGAAAACATCAGTTCCAGTTAATCCAAATACCAAGCTTACTGAGGAACGCGGAGTTCTCGAAGAACCCATAGGAGATAGACGAAACCACAAAGCCTGGGATTAGAGAATCCAGGAGGGCATTGATATTGCAGTTAAGGAGTTGGCGCAGGAGCGCGCAATTTAGGAGGGTTCTCAAATTGCAATCAGAAATTGGTGTAGGGGCACGCAATCCAGAAGGATTGTCAGAATCTCAGTCAAGAGTTGTTGCGAGGCATGCAATCCAAGAGGACTGTATTAACTTTAGTCATGAGGTCAAAAAATTCGTGTCGTCGTCTTGTTTGGTGGACTGTGAGTTCAATCGTTTATAGTGGATTTTGACTGATAAAGTGCCCGAGTTTTTATCCAATTGGGGTTTCTCTGTGAACACTCCGCGTATTTTTTACTGCTTTATTTACTATTTTCATATTCTACGATATTCAAATATAGGGTAATTGGACTGTATGATTAACCATCTAGAGATATTAATTAGCGACTTGTTGCCGGTTAATTACAATTTTTAATTCGGCATTTACATCTATTCATCCCTTCTATGTGTAGTTCGGGTCGAACCGCGTAAATTTCAATTAGCAACAAGACAATAATTTCAAAAGGCACATTGCAAACAACAGTAGCACATTCAAAAAGGAACATGAAAAAAGTTGCTTTAAATGTGAAATGAAAGGACATTGAGCACGTACCTGTCGTATGACAAAAACCTCGCGGATCTCTACCAAAAATCAATCAAAGCAAAGGGAAAAGTGGAGACAAAATTTGCTAATTATTATGTTCTCATTGATGTGACTCATTTAGATGTCTCTGATTTCTTTGCTGATCCAAATGAAATTATTTGCCACTCCTTTTTCCTAGCTCAAGTTTTGTCCTATTGAATTTTTTTGATAAGATTTTAACGAGACAATATTATTACTCTAATTTTATTATAATTATTTACTCTTTTTTCCTTTGATATTTTTATCCCACTAAATTTTTGTCAAACTAGATTTTTTAAATGGGATAGTTATTCTGCAAACAATTATCAAATGAGGAGTGTTATAAAATTATGAAATAATTATTAATTTCTATTTATTTTTATCAAAATAATTAGATAAATCATATCTACTTTGGAAAGTCTATTTTACTCAGGCTGCAACTCTCATTTTAAAATCTATAAATATGAGGTTTTGTTCTACTTGAATCTTGACTTCTTCTCTTATATTTCTTTCTTATTTCTTTAGTTTCATTTAAAATAGACAGTTCCATGTTTATTTGAAATAACTTATTTTGAGACAGTAATTAAGCCCTTGTTTGAGGCCTTTATTTTGAAAAAAAGAAAAAAAAGAAAATGATTTTTTGAATTGTGACTTTTTGAAAATGTGTTGTTTAAAAATAGGATTTTTTTTTTAAAACTTAGGTTCAAAACATTTTATTGCGTAAATGTATAATTAAAAATAAGTAGAGAATTAAAGATTTTTATTTGAAAGGACAAACATGGGCAAACTATCAAAATACTTTCCTTCATATTCAAAATTCATATAAAAAACTAATAAGAAAATAAAGATAACATACACTGGCTTGTTTACTATTAACAATAGAAAAGAAACCAAAAATATTATTCATTTAAGTTGTCCAATCCGTTTACAAACGATTAAAAGTCCTAACATGTAATCCGAGAACCCACTAATTAAACATAAATCTTCTCTCAGTTGTGTACTACAATTCACGTCGAGGGAAAAAATAAAAATAAAGGTAAAATCGCATATAACATAAAAACATAATAAAGCATTGTCGTACAAAGATGAGAGCAAGTAATTTTTGTCTAGAAAAACCATAATTATGAAAGACTACAAAATTGATTAATCCTAATTTGAACAAAACTTGACAGATGATCCATTCCTTTTGTCATCTTCTCTTAGATTTCTCAATTGACTTCCTTTGATTAAGACCCAAATGTTTATCAGTGTCTTCCTCGTCTTCATCACCTCGTTTTAACCTCTTCTTGCCTCCAGTTTCTTTGATTTTCTGCACAAGTTTGAAGAAAATAAAATCGAAATCTTAAATTTATAGCCTGGTAAAAGTCACGATTCAACAAAAGGAAAAGAAAATCAATATTTTAGTCAAGTAAAAATATACAGCTCTTCATCAACTTAAAAGAATGGTAAATACATACCATCTGAGATATTCTTTTGGCCTCTGCAACACGTTCCAACAGTCGCAAAACCTCCTCTTCTTTAGCAGGATACTCGGGTAACTTTTTACCTGAAATAGCGAGACCTTAGTCTATAGAAGCTCTACACTGGAAAACTTCTTCCAATACATTATAGAAGCACTCTTCTTACCAATAAGATTCTCTATTTGTGTGTACCATTCAACCTCATACTGATTTATCAACGATATTGCAACCCCAGAGCGTCCAGCACGAGCAGTTCTTCCAACCCGATGTATATAATCCTAAAGGTATTTCACAAAATGCTAAGTTAACATTAAGCCCTAGTTTGGGCTCCATTAAAATGAAGTTTTGGGAAAAAATGTACTTTGGAATAATGATTTTTTGGAAAATGTATGGTTAAAAAAGAAAGAAACGTTTTGAATTTACGTGTAATATTATTTTATTGAATGTGTGGTTGAAAATTAGTTTTAAAAAAAATGTATTTTGAAATAATGGAGCCCAAACAGGGGCTAAATTGACAAAACCAGAAGACTACAAGCATATTTGGCTCAGCTTAAAAAGTCACAAACTAACTGTTATATCGTCAAAGTTAGAAATAAATTAATTTAAGCAGCGCAGTTGTCCAAACATGTTTGGTGTTATTAACCCTAGGAAAAATGCTTTATTTGTAACATTCTAGTCGAGTATCGTTTTCTTAGCCTCATTTTTATATTATGAATAGTATATCATCCCCGTAACAAACATCAAAAGAAGCAGGAAAAAGACTAAATGAGAAGTTGCGAGGCTTTCCATAAAACCATAACAATTTGGAATCTAAATATATTGACAGAGGAAACCTTGAAAAACAATTTGGAATCCAAATAATTCACATTATAACATAAGATACATACTTAGCAATAAATTTACAATGCACATTGAAATTTGATCCTGGAGTAACTAAGTTCTCCCAAGTCCTAACCTCAAGCAAGGCAAGAATGATGGAGAAAATTAAACATACCCATTATAACCCCATCAGACTTTGTCATGCTTATGAACTAAAGGTGCGACAATTTGGCTGTTTAGCTTAATAGTGTGTGAAGCAATGGTTGGATGTATTTATACCCTAATAGTTTTCCTATTATTCTTCTAGGGTATCATGCAATTCTCTTCCATATTAAGCACGCACTTACCCATCTGCAGTCCATGTGGCAGAGGGACTGCCAAATTCTCCAAGGAATTAAAATGCATCCTAAATTTTTAAGAGAATGCGGAAGTTACTACCACAGACTGTTAATGGGTAAGCACGTTTTACAAATAGTATTATTTGTGAGAAAAAGTTCTGGGTTGATTTCTTCACTAATTACCATTTTCCTATTATTCTTCTGGTCTCATGCAATTATCTTCCTTATTAATTTTTTTTAATCAAAAAATTAAATATATATTTTGTTATTCCTGCAGAGTGAGAATAAAATAATAAACAGAAGTTTGGACTAATATCCGATAATTAAAACAGGAGATGAAAGCAGCAAAACATAATCTAAATTGCGTAAACAATGGCCAGTTAACAGGAAATGAGAACTCAAGAATTGTATACAGAGGTATAGCCGTATAGGGACACATTTGGAACAAGACATTATTGAAATCATGCAGAATAAACCTTAACCTTTGAGTTCATGGGGATATCATAGTTGATAACCATATCTACAGATGGAATATCAAGTCCTCTACTGGCAACATCAGTGCAGATAAGTATATCGCACTCTCCCTCCTTAAATTTGGTTAAGGCTCCAAGTCTTTTTGCCTGCAAATTAATATCAAAATAATATCAAGTGGATGAAAATAAATCACCTTTGAATAGAATGTTCTACGATTTCAGAAATATACCTGGTTCATTTGACCACTAATTGGAATGGCACTAAACCCAAGGTTCCGAAGAATGTAAGCCAAAAGACGAGTTGCATCACACGTTCGAGTGAAGACCATAGATGTCTTTCCTGACTTCTCGGTGAGAATATGAACAAGATAGCAATCCTGCAGCAAAATAAAAGATACGAGTCCAAAACTAAAGAAACGGTATGAAATAGTTTAGCACAGAAACATCTTACGACTTTCACTTCACATTGACTCATAATATGCAATAACAACCCCACTATTTACCAAAAGTGTTATTCAGTTTTTCCCATTCTATCCAACCGAAGCACAATTCTAAAATATGACTCAAATAAAATCCAATAATCACCGAATTGATGGTCATACTGGTTTAGCAAAAGAGGCAAGTAATATTACAGTAAACCATCTCTTACATATACCCCCTAAAAAGGGAATGTGAAGCTGCAGGATATACAGACCTTATGCTTAGAAGGAACAAAGCGGTACTGTTGCTTCAGTGTATCAACAGTCGAGTATTTTGATGCAGCTTCAATCTGTATTTAAAAATAAACAATTGAAGCAAATATAACCTAAGAAATTACCCCAAAATTGACTAGGAAAGAACAAGGGTTAATCCACCTTTACAGGATTTTTTAGACAAGCTCTCTGGAGCTTTTTGACCTGTAACATTGAGAGAAGAACTCATCAGGTAATCTAGAGTATTTCCCACCACATTGCCATTTATTTGCATTTAAATCATCTGCTTCTCATTTTATTGTGTAGATTATTTGACATGAACTATATAAGGAGCACAAAGAAGCAGAGCTCAATAGACAAACAGCCACATCCAATTAGAGAATTTTTTTAAAAGAACTCTGTCCAGGATTATATTCTCTCTCAAGTCTCAAGTAAAGGACTGCCTAAGAAAATGTAACTATAGAAAACGACGGGTTTTTCCACCCACTACATGAACGTGATGATGTAACCACTAATTTGCTACATCCAATTCAAAACTGGCAATTGATAGAACATTGAAATTTAGATCAGAAAATTCTAAGTCTTGGAAATACTGATTCAAGTCCAATACAAATACGGTATGCAAAAGCAAGAAAATCAATGTAAAATGTAAATAACAATTTTCTCAAAAAAAGTAGAAATGTTTAACTAATAAGGATTAAAATACTTTTAATTCACATTGCAAAATAAATGGTACAAAATGTATTCTGTTTATAAAAGATCATCCCTAATTCATAAAAATGCAAAAAATCTACTCAAAGTTTATGAAATTCTAATATGCAGCGCTCACGTGATGGAAAAAATTGATTAGCAAGTGCTTATACATCTTGTCCCTTTTTCTTCCTTGTCCCTTTGTTAGATTGTCTAGCAAATTAAAGTAATGGTGGGAAAAGTGGATCCCAATCTTCATGATAGCAAATAAGATTGAAATAGAAGGTAGGAACAATAAATCACTATGGAAGAAAGCTCATTTTGACTACAATGTTACATCCAGAATCACAAATATAAGAGTTGACTAAGACTAGATAGAACATAAACATACATAACTCCATATTGGATAACCCTTATTTGAATACCTTTTTAGTCATGGTTGCAGAAAATAAATACGTTCTCCGCTCACGAGGAATAGCATCCAAAATTTCATCAATTGCTTTCTCAAAATCCTCATTGAGCAACCTATCTGCTTCATCTAGTACCTGTCTTATACATAATTGTTTATTACGAGTTTGCTCACCAAATTTAAAGACAAAATCAATGTCCTGCTAGTAAGCAAATATCATAAAACTATTTTTTTCTACAAACAATTTAAAATCAAAGTCCTTTCAAATCTTAATACATTTAAGATGGAAATTTGCAACGTGATTATGGATTTTTTAATGTCTTTTTACCTCTTTAAGCAACTTAAAACCATAAAACTGTAAGGGGGTAGCTTAGTTAGTTATTTACTTATTTACAAGTGATTTCTGGAATTTAATATTGACTACTACCCATAGAGTAATTGTAAAATTTTATTTTATTTTTCAATCTAATCATATCCATGGCATTACTTTGTAGAATAATAATAGAGCTGGAGTGAAAGAGAGAGGGTGAAGGGGCAGGGGCAATGTATCGTTGAAGCTCAAATTAGTATATAAACTTACCAAATATTTCAAGGAACGAAGAGAGAAACCTTTAGTATTAGACAGATGATCAACAAGACGGCCAGGTGTTGCCACCTACAATATGAATTATGAACAGTCAACCTTGAAAATAAATGAATGGGGAATAAATTCATCAAAAGACACAAACGGAAGTAGCTTTGCATGTTCTATTTTTTTATTTATTTTTTATTTTTTGAGGAAATATACATCAGCACACTGCACCTGAATCAAGCATCTAGATAAGGAATGGTTGATTGGGCAACAAGTTAAAAACTCCTGCAAGATCACTCATTTGAAAGCAACTAACAGCCAACTCAGATTTTTTGACTTCAACCTATAGCTGTTACTAGTCTGAGATTTGTGCCCAATCACATTTTGTTAATAAACAACAAGTTGACGATAACCATAATTGTAAATAACAACTGAGTGACGATAACCTTGTAGCTCTTTATTTTTAAAATTATAACCACCAATAGAAAGGAAGTGAAAGATCAAATTCAGAAGAAATTCCTTGCTTTCCTTCCATCCAAGTGACAACAACACGATCACTACACAAAGTAAAGCTGCTTTGGATACTAATCTCATCTATTAAGGTCCGAAATAATATCCATTTTTTATAGCTAAAAATCTAAACTCTGTGCAAAAATCTAGTAGAATGCACAGTTTAAAAGGTAGTCACATATAGAATTGAGTGCACCAGAAAACAAAGAAGGCTTACAACAATATGTGGCCGCCTCCCAAGAGAAATGCTCTGTTGCACTAGGTCTATACCTCCCACAAGCTGCCAAAAAAAAAAATTTTAATGCCTCTAATAAATGATAAGATTCACCAATTCAAAAACTAAAAAGAGAGTGGCTGTTAAAAAAGGTTATATATCCTCCAATTAGCAGCTTAAATTTAAAGCATGGTATTTTACCACTGCACACTTGACATCAATGTCAGATCCCAAGGCTTCAAACTGTTCGGCAATTTGGATGGCAAGTTCACGTGTTGGTGAGAGCACACAGGCGAAGAAGGGGTGCGGTGTTTGGAGAAGGGCTTGTAGAATTGGGATGGCGAAGGCTCCAGTTTTTCCGGACCCTGTTTGGGCGAGCCCAATTATGTCCTTTCCTTCTAGGGCAAGAGGAATAGCTTCGATTTGTATTTTGGTCGGTGTTTTCCAGCCCAAATTGTCACAGGCATCAACCAATTCTTTAATTACTCCTAAGTCCTGGAAGGATTTTACTTCTTTCTCTTCCGCCATGAGGTGGTGGTTTGAGGGAGGTAGGGAGGGAAGGTTTCTTGGGGTAGGAAAGCAGCAAGGAGTTTACCGGATTGTTGACTCAATTTTTTCCACCCTGTCCAACTAAAGCACAAGTATGACATATAAGTTAACTCAAAACAAAATTCAATAATCACCATAATGTTTATAAAATAGCTAAGCAAAAATGTGTACAAAAATAAAGCATAGCAAAAAGGACAAGTGAACTCAATAGCCACCTTAAAGAGGATGTGAAGCTATGGAATGTCATGGCTTAGGCCATTTACTTTTGTTTTATGTGCTTGGGCTTGTATTAGGTGGGCTAGCCCAAAGCCCATTTTTGTTCCATATAAGTTGAAATTGGACGATGAATGGGGGAAATTGATGAATTGAATTGTGGTTTCCTCTTCCTCCCGACTTCGTCTTCTCCAGTCTTCTGTTGAATCTCTTTTTCTTCTACTTCTTCTTCTCTTTCATTTCTCTAAATCTGATTCTCTTCTTATTTCTTTGGTTTTCTGCATTTGCCCTCTCCCTTTCTCTTTACATTTTACAATTGCGTTGTAATTTCATTTCAATTAATATATTTACAACTTGGGTTATTGATTCCCAGCTGACTGCTTTCAATTATGAGTTGAATTTAGTTGGTTTTGGTTTAAGTTGAGCTCCAACCATTACAAATGGTATCAGAGCAGCTACAGTCCTTGGGTGTCTCTCGATTGGATAGCATAATGGAAGAAATCAATCGGAAGCACGAGCTACTGATTTCAATTATGAGTGAAATTATCAATGCTAAATCAACCTCCAAAGACCAGTCCAATCATTACCCAGAAATAGCCGAGTCTTCTGAAATGCAAATAGATGATTCAGATTCTAAACTGGAAGGGAATTGGGGTTCCTGTTCGAAACAGGAAGAGAAACTGGTAAAACAGGTCAGTTCTTACGATTTGAACAGAGACGATGATTTAATAGTTGTAGTTACTAAGCATGTTGTTGAGAAATCAACTATTGTGGAGAATAGCTTTGAAAAGTTGGAACTTGATTTAGGTATTGAGAAGGATGAAGAAAACTTATGTACAGAGAATGTAATAGTTTCGGTTAGTGATTATAAACAATTGAATGGAACTGTTACTGATATAGATGAAACAGAACATAAGAACAAAAGGATAGAAAGGTTGGTTGTTAATTGGAGGTCTGGGAGTGTGATTTGTACACCGGAGAATAGTAGTAATGAGAATGATGCTCATGCTAGAGGTGAATTTAAGGGAAATGGTAGACTCCCTAAAATTGATTTTCCCCCGTTTGAGGGAGAAGGACCTAGGGAATTGTAATACCCCCAACCACGAAAACTTAAGAGATTTGATAGGTACTACTCATACCAACAAGGTGCATCTTCTTTTCCGGAAGTCCATCATTAGAAACTCCACAATTAATTATGCTTGACTTGGAACAATTTCATGATGGGTGACTCATTGGGAAGTTTTCTNTCCATCGTTAGAAACTCCACAGTTGAGCGTGCTTGGCTTGGAGCAATTCCATGATGGGTGACCTCCTGGGAAGTTTTCTCGGGGAACCTGCGAGTGAGGACAAAGCATGCTGAAAAGACCCATGTTGGTACAGTGGGGACAGTACGTCGTCGATCTAACGGTCAGGACAACCCGTTAAGTGGGACCCGGGTCGTTACAAATGGTATCAGAGCCCGTTTGCCAGTCGAAAATCGGGAACTAAGTGCTATGCCACCTCGAGGATCCCAACGCTTGGCAACGGATCCTCAGATGGATCAAGTGTGACGAGGATGTCGCGAGTCTGACGGGGGGTGATTGTAATACCCCCAACCACGAAAGCTTAAGAGATTTGATAGGTACTACTCATACCAACAAGGTGCACCTTCTTTTCCGAAAGTCAATCATTAGAAACTCCATAGTTAAGCGTGTTTGGCTTGGAGCAATTCCATGATGGGTGACCCCATGGGAAGTTTTCTCGGAGAGCGTACGAGTGAGGATAAAAGTATGTTGAAAAGACCCATGTTGGTACAGCGGGACAGTACTTTGTCGATCTAATGACAGGGACAGCCCGTTAAGTGGGACTCGGGTCATTACTGGAATAGCTAAGGAAAGCCATTAATTATTTCCAACTTCATCAAACTCCTGACGAACTTAAATTGGGAGTTGCAAAGATGCACTTGTAAGGGAAAGCTTATATATGGTTTTATGGATTCATTGCAAACCATCCTAGGGCGGATTGGAGTTTATTCTCTGATGAACTTTGCAGGAGGTTTTCAGAAATGATAGGGGACGAAGTGGGGAAAGTAGGTGTTGAGGGTGAAAGCTCGCAGCTTCTGTTATCAATTTTTTCAATGAACAGTCTCTCATCAAGTTCAGATAATGCAGTCTATCGGATAATCAAACACCAACTTTCATGCAAAGATGAAATTGAAGATAGGACAAGCATCACAAGGCCATTTGGCTCTCATCAGTTCCCAATGAAATTAGTGAGAGGAGGAGCTCGTTGAAAATCAATCAGCAACTGAGGATTCTGGAGTACAGGAAATTAATTTTAATACGTTGTTACATTGGAAGGCAAAACTTGGAAGGGATAACCTTGGATGGCACAACTGAGTATGAAAAAGTCCTGAGGATATTTTTCGAGGCTAACATTTGGAGTAAATATGGGAAGCACTTTTGTTGTGAGACAGATCGATGCCAGTATTTTGACAGGGGTGCTGAGAAGACTCATCTCCATTTTTGTCACTTTTGTCGGGATGGGAGTTATCAGTTCAAGGGTACATATTTGAACACAATCGGAACTGACCTACAAAGGATATTGGAAGATGAAAATGTGTTGATTGTCAAATTTCCAGAAGAAGGCATGTGTGGCACTGACGAGGAAGGAATTCTTGTTGGTCTGAGACATGTCCCATTTTTCATATTCAAAGATGAGTGCACAAGGAAGAAGAAAAACCCAATGAATGCGGACGAAAAAGCTACTGAATGTGCTCTAAAATGCTACTTTGTTCGTTTTGCACCTTTGTAGTGAGGATGAACCTTATATTTTGTCTAGTAAAAAATTAGTGAAGCAAGGTTCTTATTTATTCACACACACGGTCTTGACGATAGAAAAATACATGGTCAGATTTTCCTTGATCCTGTCAAAGATTATAAAGCTTCAAGTTGGACTTTCTTGACTGCTGTTGGAAAATACTGAAATAAAAGACGGAGTTCTTGTGCTAGAGGTTGATATTGGTAGGCTTTCAACTCCTATATATGAACCTGTAGAATTTGTAGCAAAGTATTTCAACAAGAACATTATGAACAAGGTGACTGAGAGAAACCAAAAAGATGAGATGAATGAGGCAAAGGCCATCTTGCACTACTTGCTTAATCCAGGGTTGGTGAAGAGAATGAGGCAGCTAACTTCATACAAAGAAGACATCCAAACCTTGAACCTTGAGGACAAGGTTAATTTAAGGGGAAGGGATGTCATGGCTTAGGCCATTTACTTTTGTTTTATGTGTTTAGGCTTGTATTAGGTGGGCTAGCCCAAAGCCCAGTTTTGTTCCATATAGGTTTAAAATTGGACGATGAATTGGGGGAATTGATGAATTGAATTGTGGTTTCCTCTTCCTCCCGATTTCGTCTTCTCCAATCTTCTGCTGAATCTCTTCTCTTCTACTTCTTCTTCTCTTTCATTTCTCTAAATCTGATTCTCTTCTTATTTCTCTGATTTTCTGCATTTACCCTCCCCCTTTCTCTTTACATTTCACAATGGCATTGTAATTTCATTTTAATTAATATATTTACAGCTTGGCTTATTGATTCCCAGCTGACTGCTTTCAATTATGTGTTGAACTTGAGTTGAATTTAGTTCGTTTTGGTTTAAGTTGAGCTCCAACCATTACATGGAACATACATCCCTTGTGCTATCAATCTATAAAATATGTTTTAAAATAAATTTAAAACTTAAAAATCAAAATTTTCCCCATCAAACTTAACAACATGCAAAACAAAACTATTTTGGCAAAGCCTGAAAGTTGAAACGATCAATTATTCAAAAACTTCCATTAATATAAGAAAAGTCAAAAAGGAAAACGAAGTGCAGAAATATAATTTCTTTTTCCACAAAAATAGAAGTAAGATCCAACAAATATTGATAATACTTGCATTGTATATTAAGACCTAATTGAATGTAAGTAGTGAGGAAGAATCTTCGTCAGATATGGAGAAAACAAAAATACCTGATTTTGGTTCGAAGAGACTGGAGAAATTTTCCAAATGTCCTAATTATCAATGAATTTTGGGAATGGTGAAGGTAGGGTGGTTTTAAGCATATTTTAAATAATGGTAGGTGCAATGCACAAAAAATTAAAGTAGCGAACTGGACCACTCAACCCTCTTCAGTCTAGATTCATTAAGACTAAAATATTACAAAACTCCCCCACCTATTGTCTTGTTCTGTCGAAAACTCCATACCTTTTGAAAATGTCCTCTCTTTTTTTGTTGAATACCCCTTGCTGTTACATCCCGCATGTTTCACCATTAACCCAATAAATATGGGAAAAAAGACGGGGCAAAAATCCCTATCTATTAGACGTGTTGTGCAAACCCCCCCCCCCCCAACACTTATTGAAATTAATGAGAAAGGCATCTACTATCTATTTTCTCAATAAAAAGATTAAAAATGATAAATATACATTTGTATTTAAATAAACAAAAAGGAAAAAGGAAAAAAAAATTCAAAAAAAATTTCAACTATAGTCCCAAATTTTTTTCAAATAAATGCCAACAAGTCTCAATTGAATAATTAAAAAATCACCAAATAACCAAAAAATAAAATAAAAAATCCCCACCCGACCCCACATTTCATCTTCTTTCCCAACAAAAAATTGAAAATAACTCACCGTTCTTCCCCAATCCCATTCAATTTTTTCATTCTGCGCCCAAGGGTAAAGAGGATTTTTTTCTCTGAGTGGTCATGGCCGATAACGATACTTTTGTGCTGCTATACTAGTCAAAGTTGAACTCCACTGCACGTTATTCTGAAATACTTTATAAATATTGTAATAGTAATATTTGATATCAATTTGTAAGGAAGATTTGATGAATCTCAACCGAACTAAATAAAATAAAATTTAGGATAGAAAATTTAGATAATAAAATTCTACTCTAAAAACTCAATTTTTATTATTCAATTTTTTTTGTGATGATGAAATACTACAAATAAACAACATTTTTATACTACGTTTGGTACATAAAAATTAATTGTTAATACATAAAATTAAACACCCATTAAAATTTTCAAATGCATGAATAGAAATAAGTCCATCTATAATAACTATAGATTCATTGAATTTAGATTAATATGAATGTTAATTAATTGAGAACTGATAACATTAAATTCATACATAAAAAATTTTTGCAATATTTATCATATATTGAAAAACAAAAAATTAAGGTATTATTTAAATAATTAAATTGTAGTAGAGTTAAAATCGTCCGAAAAATTATTCTCACTTGATGTGATATTCAATGGCAAATCTAGGATCGGACTTCAGTTAGGGCGGGCCTTGATGGTTGACTGTTGACCATTGATCATCGACAATCAACGATCTTAATAGCGAGATCGTTTATTAAAATTTAATTAAATAATATTAAAAATTATTCAATATATATGTAAAAGCACTAAAACGTAAAAATTATATACATATGAAAATATAATTCAATACAATCCAAAATAATTAAAAAAATACACAATATCACCTGGTTGAATTGAACCCAACATCTTCTTCATTAATTTTTTTTCCACTTATTCCTAATTTTCTAAACATAAATTTTCAAATCACAAATCAAAACTCATACAACATAAATTATAACTCATAACTCATACAACATAAATTATTTATCATAAATCACAATTCTCATTTATTTGTCAATTAACTCATAAAACATAAATCATAACTCATAAATAATAAATAAAAATGTGAATTATGTGATTATGTGAATGAAAGAACACGGAACAAAAATAATAATAAAAAAACAAGAAAAAGGACCGAGTTACTGAGGGAGAAAGACACTCACAAGAGGTCCGAGTCCCTCCGAAAGTCTGTTGGCAGCGATTCTGTAACGGCCCAGGTCCCACTTAATGGGCTGTCCCGGCCGTTAGATCAACAACGTAATGTCCCCACTTTACCAACATGGGTCTTTTCAACATACTTTGTCCTCACTCGCATGCTTCCCGAGAAAACATTCATGGGGGTCACCCATCATGGAATTGCTCTAAGCCACGCACTCTTAATTGTGGAGTTTCTAACAATGGACTTCTGGAAAAGAAGGTGCACCTTGTTGGTATGAGTAGTACCTATCAAATATTTTTAAACTTTCCTGGTCTGGGTATTACAATCACCACTCGCGACGTCCTCGTCGTGCTTGATCCATCTGAGGATCCGTTACCAGGCGTTGGGATTCTAGAGGTGGCTCCTACCATATGGCGTAGCACTTTGTCCCTCATAGCACTTAGTTCCCAATTTTCGGCTGGCAACCGGGCTCTGATACCATTTGTAACGACCCGGGTCCCACTTAACGGGCTGTCCCGACCGTTAGATCGACGACATAATATCCCCACTTTACCAACATAGGTCTTTTCAACATACTTTGTCCTCACTCGCATACTCCCCGAGAAAACTTCCCAGAGGGTCACCTATCATGGAATTGCTCCAAGCCAATTACACTTAACTGTGAAGTTTCTAACGATGGACTTTCGGAAAAGAAGGTGCACCTTGTTGGTATGAGTAGTACCTATCAAATCTTTTTAAGCTTTCCTGGTCTGGGTATTACAGATTCATCTTCGTCACCCATGGGCAACAACTATTGAGCTAGGAGGTGGAGATTGGAGAATGAGGGTTTGTTTAGACGTACTGCCTCACTTCCATTTGTGGTGTAGTTGTTGTATATTTGATATATCCATGGTCCATGGATTGGGCCTAGTTTTTATTATTATTTTTTAAAAAGGCCCATCAAGCATCAGCCCATCACTTATATATATATAGTACATTTTCATTTTTTTTTTCAGAAACTAGGATTACACTTACATCCAAAGGCGGAGGTGAGGGGTCCTGGGTGGGGCCCGGACCCCCCTCAATTTTTTGACAAAATTTTTTTTTTAATTTTTTTTGTATTTAATTTACCATTTTGTCCTCACATTTCATAATGTGCATTTTTCTTGGAGCACTGAGATTTCAGGTTCTCTAAGTGCTGAGATGTCTATGTGAGAGACCTTTTATTGTAGGGGAAGACAATAATGTAAACCCACTTACAAATATTAACTGAACGATAATGCTAAAATCTTGAATCCTTTATCTATAAACATTAAAA